>PVIR01035530.1:0-16377 GCA_004026965.1 Petromus typicus | reverse complement strand
AAGAGATAAGTTACAAAGCATTGAAAAAAAGAACAAAGGAAAGAAGAAACTTCAATAGTAAATTCCTAGGGAACTACATTCTGAAATTAGCTGGCCTAAGAAATGCATGTGAGTATTTTGTCCATTATACAAACAAGAAAATGGAGACACAGACAAGCTGAATTAGTCACTTGCACAAGGTCACAAAGTGACTGAATTCACGTTTCTTTTGGTTCTGGAGTGTTTTCCCTTAACTACTATGATACACTAAACTGAACTACTTTTCCATGTTTATCCATCAAAGTGGTACTTTGGGGTTCTTTTCTTCTTCATAGATTCCTGTATTTTCCAAATTTTCTGTCATATTAACTTCATACAGGAACTTGCATATTGCCCTAGATCTGGTTTATCTGTAGCTACTTATTCTCCTCGGCATATATTAACCAGAAGCAGGATAACATACAAGATCTTCATAATATCACTCTACTTCTGTGCTTTTTGATATATTTCAGCAAATAGAGAGAGCCACCTACCACCCGGCATTGGAGAGGCAGACACTGACATGGAAAACCGCTCTTTTTTTTTTTTTTTAGGTTTTTTGAGACAGGGTCTCACTTTGTAGTTCAGGCTGGTCCTGAGCTCATCCTCAAACTCACATCACAGCAATCCTCCTGCCTTTGCCTCCCGAGTGCTGGGATTACAGGTGTGAGCCACCATGCCCAGAACTGTGGTATGTGGTACTGATTGCTGCTGGGTGTGAGTCTCCACGTCCAGAATGGTATGTGGTTACCGGGGATCGAACCTGGGTCCTTGAGCTTGCAAGACAGGCGCCGGAACCATTGAGCTAAACTCCGGCCTCAAGAAAACTGCTCATTTTGACTGAAAAGGTTTGAGCAGTTTCTGAGCATCTGTGTTTTAGGAGCAGCTTGGAGAAGCAGACCATTTTATCCCTTTCTTTTCTATTATTAATAGGAGACGGGAATAAAAAAGCATGGCCACAAACTGTGCGCTCTTCGGAAGAACACCAACTAAAAGACCGAGAGGACCCTTTCCTCAGTACAGTGGTTAATTTTTCCTTCTCCAATTTTTTCAACATATTTGAAATAATTAAACAACCCAAGAAATTAAATCAGACTGTAAGACATAGAAAGAAAACTACCATGACAAATACTTGTTTCTGTGACTCAACAGCAATAGTCTACTTTTATATTTTTAAATAAATGGCTCTACACTCTTCCTTACTAAGTATCTGTAAACTAGACAACTTGGCTAATGACTTTTTTTTTTTTTTGGAACAGTGTAGAGGTTTAGCCACAGACAATGTCACAAAACTCAAGTACAGAAATAGGCCCTGACGGCACCACGTATAAGGTACGATTAGCAGGTGAATGAGCACAGCACTTAAGAGGACAGATGTTAGGGCTAAATTCTTAGGTTCAAAAAAGACCTATGCCATTTACAAATCCTGGACAAACACTACTTCAGTTTAAATATGTATTAACATACAAACAGATAATAGCGATACCCACTTCACAGGGTGACATGAGTAAACACTCCTGAAGTACTTAGAAGAGTGCTTGATTCAATAACTGCATAAGCATTTGTGGAGCAAAATGAAATAAAAATTTATTAAGGGGGAGGTGTGGCCATAAATACACGAGAAAGCAAAATGAGAGCAGTGTTGAAATTCTTTACTGACCAGCAGAGAGTATTCTGTCCCACAGAAATCTTATTTATTTCTTCACTGTACATATTTTTACAGATGCCTTCATTCACCAGAACCTATAGGCTAGTTTCACCTTAGACTCTATGTACTTTTTTTTGCCTTCAATTTCCAAAAATGTCTAATTTTTTCCCCAAGAACACTTTTAATATCTTCCCCAAGAACTCTTAATATCTGAACTGCATACATAGTTCAGAGTACAGGCCACTGTAACTACAGCCATGTGGAAAAGCCTGTAACCTTGTCAAAAGTATTTCTCTTTATCCAGATTACTATTCAGTCTTTTGTTTCATACACAGAGAATATTAGAAATAAGACACTAAACACCCTGCAGCATGATCATATATTCCTTGATAAGAAAATGCTGATGACATAAGGCTAAGAAGCGCAAATGGAATTCTTTTGTGGGAAATTTTCAGTTAGGGGGCTAGGACAGTAGTCTGGGTATATACATATTCCAAGTGCACCATTAAGAGAAAAGGATGCGTCACTTAGCCTCCTCATTTCATGGTCTAATTAATAATTACTAGCCCAATCTTCTAAACTTATGCAGTCATACAATTTTGAAAAAAGATCTGTACATGGCTTAGCTGATAGCAATACTGTAATAATGTGAAACTGTAGTAAACTAGTGCCTTAACTTTAGAATTGAACAATATTTATCTTTCTCTTCTGTAATGGCTGATTCCATAAGGTAATGGAGTCACTGATACAGACATTTATATCTAGCCATGTATTACTACTCAGCTTTCTTCTACGTTTCCTTTTTACCAATATTCTAGAGGATTTCTTTCGGTTTTCCCTTATCCTTTAACTTTTATCATCTACCCCTTCTTATATTCGACAAATACTTAAGCTTAGAATATAATTCTACCTTAGAAATCATGTTGACTCAGAATTTAAAAAACAATGTTCCACAGTCTCAGTTCCTAAACCTACTTTCGAGAAGTCAGTTATCTTTAATTTCAACACTCTGGGAGGCTGAGACAGGATTGCAAGATTGAGCTCAGTTTGGGGAAACTTAGACCTTGTCTCGTCTTCCCCATCACCCCCAAAGGAATGCAGATACAGCTTAGTGTGAAGACATAGGATTAATCCACTATGCTCGAAGAAAAAAGAGGAAAAAAATGATGTCACATTGACTTCTTTATAGAGTACTTTTTTTTTAAATTTGAATTTTTATTGATACATTATATATACACATGATCACACTCAACAATGAAAATTTGTACCAGTATTCTGTTTTAAACACTTCTTTCACTGAACAGAACTTTTGCATTGGGTTACAAGCCCCAACCTTTTTTAAAAAAAATTTTTTTTTGAGACAGGGTCTCGCTTTGTGGTTCAGGCTGGCCCTGAGCTCAGCCTCCAACTCACATCATGGCAATCCTCCTGCCTCTGCCTCCCGAGTGCTGGGATGACAGGCGTGAGCCACCACGCCCGGCACTGTGGTATGTGGTACTGATTGCTGCTGGGCGTGAGTCTCCACGCCCAATATGGTATGCGGTTACCAAGGATCAAACCCAGGTCCTTGCGCTTGCAAAGACAGGTGCCAGAATCACTGAGCTAACTCCCTGGCCCTTTTTTTTTTTTTTTTAAATTTTGAGACAAGGTCTCACTGAATTGCCTAGCTGGGCTCAAACTTATGATCTTCCTGTCTCACCTTCCCTCTTATTCATTGTGCTCAGTACTTTGTAGGTCATTTAAACTGGAAATCCATAACCTTAATTTGAGGATTCTGGGGCATTTCTGTTCAGGTCTTCACCTAATGTCCATTATTGAGGCTTTCCCTCACTATAGGATATAAAATTATATTCTTTTGCCCCTTTCCCAATGCAGCCCTCCTAGTTCCGGTCACTTTATCATTTTTTCCCAATGCATTTCTCAGCAAACGACATACTTCAAAGTTACTTGTTTTTGCCAGTCTACTCCCACTAGAATGTAGGCTCCCTGAAGGCAAGGTATTTTTGTTTTATCATTGAGTACTTTGCATGCTTTGTACATACATGCCAGAACACTGTGGTACATTACAGGGACTTAAAGATGGAGTTGAGGAAAGAAAGGATGAATAGGTAATCTCAAGGGAGGGGCCACATGCTAAATCAGTCACTCTGAAGGACTGATTTATGGGAAAAATTTAGCTGGGGAGAGGAACAGAAGACAGACATAGCTCATAGTTATGTAGAACTATTTATTTATACATCATTCTTTTTTCTTTTCTTGGTATTTTTGAGACAGGGTTTCACTTTGTAGTCCAAGCTGGCCTTGAATTTGGGACAATCTTCCTGCCTCAGCTTCCTGAGTGCTAGGAGTAGAGGTATGTGCCACAACACCTGGCTTGTAAATCATTTTTAAAGCCAAAATACCCCATCAGTAATTGTTATCTGATGAAGAGATGAAGTACCATAACACACCGAGTTGAAGTCACTGTGACCTTAGTTTAAATTCTGGTTCTACCACTTACTATGTACCAATAGCCCCCTTTTTATAAGAGGATACTAATTATATTTGTTTCACAAAATTGTTGCCAAAAATAAATGAGATAATACACATTCAGACCTTAGCACTGCCCCTATTTTGTCATCATTATACTTACCTGGTCATTTTCTATTGTTCCCTCACATCAATAACTATTATTTATTTTAAAAATATAAAAGAGATAGATTTGAGGTGGCAATCAATGATACTAAAAAATAGGAAGAATCACATAGATACTGGCAGTTAACATTTGATGGTGTATCCTAAAAACACATGATAGAGATGAGAATAAAGTTTTTACAGCACCACAATTATCTAACAATTTTTTGGTTTCACTGGAAAAAAATATGTATCCATAATTAGTCACTACTAACTGAACGACTTAAAGACAACAGAAATTTATTCTCATACAGTTTTAGAGGCTAGTAGTCTAAAATCAAGAAGTGAGCAAAGCCGCACTTCCTCAGAAGGCACAAAAGAAAATCTCTCCTTGCTTTCTCCAGCTTGTGGTGGCTCCACACATTCCTGGGCTTGTGTCTGGACACCTCTGATCACCCTGTCTTCTCTGGGGCTCTGTGGTCTCCTCTTCTGAGCTAGGATACGTGCCACTGAATCTAGGGCCCACCTAGACATTCAGTATACACTCATCCTGACAGTCCTAATTTAATGCCATCTGCAGAGTTCTCCTTTCTAAGTAAGGACACATTCTCACTTCTGGAGATTAGGATGAGAATGTATCTTTTCAGGAACCATCATCACTCAGAAGTTTGTTTTACTGTTGACTTTTATATTGTACACTCCAATAGGTTTTTAATACATTTTTTCTAGATATAAGAATCAAGAAGTTTATCTTCTTGCCAATTATGCTTCAGATTCAACAATAAGTTTTTTTTATTAATTACATTTTCTTGGAATGTTAATGACTTTTTAAACTCTCTAAGATTCGGGCTGGGGATTTAGCTCAGTGGTTCCAGCGCCTGTCTTGCAAATACAAGAACGGGGGTTCAATCTCCGGTAACCACATACAACGCTGGGCGTAGAGACTCACGCCTAGCAGCAACCAGTACCACATACCACAGTGCCGGGCGTGGTGGCTCACGCCTGTCATCCCAGCACTCGGGAGGCAGAGGCAGGAACATTGCTGTGATGTGAGTTTGAGGCTGAGCTCAGGGCCAGCCTGAACTACAAAGCGAGACCCTGTCTCAAAAAAACAAACAAACAAAACAAACAAAAAACTCTCTAAGATTCTAATACAAAAAGACTTTCTAGTCTCGTTTGCTCCTTTTTTTTTTTTTTTTTCTTCAGTTTTTTGAGACAGGGTCTTGCTTTGTAGTTAAGGCTGCTCCTGAACTCAGCAATCCTCCTGCCTTGGACTCCGGAGTGTTGGGATTACAGGCATGCACCACCATGCCCGGCAGCGTGGTATGTGGTGCTGATGGCTGGTAGGTGTGAGTCTCCACATCCAGCACTGCTGTATGTGGTTCCTGGGGAGTGGGCTCTGGCACTGGAACCACTGAGCAAAGTCCCTGGCCCATGTTTGCCCCTTTTAACTTAGAGTGCTGTGGTGTGTACCTGTAATCTCAGCTACCTGAGAAGCCAAGGCAGGAAAGTCACTTCAGTACACTGGTTTGAGACCATCCTGGATAAAACTATTTCAAAAACAAAACAAAACAAAACAAAGAAAATGTTCATACTGTGTTTTTAAGACGCCACTAAGGGCAAAAAATTTTGCCAGCCATTCCTCAGACAACACTAATTTCCAGAAGATATAAAGAACTTGAAAAACCCTCCTAAATAAAAGATCCAATCAAAAAACAGGCAAGTGAAATACAAATGGACAGTAAATACATGCAGAAATGCTCAACATTGCTGGCTATTCGAGAAATGCAATTGAAGCAATATTAAGATTCCACCTTACCCTAGAAAGAATGGGCATCATCAAGAAAAAAAATCAATGCTACAGAAGCCACGGGACAAAAAGGAACCCTTTTAAATTGTTAGTGGGAATATAAACTAGTATAGCCACTATGGAAATCAGTGTGGAGACTCCTCAAAAAGCTACTATTTTGGGGGGCTTGGGATTTAGCTCAGTGGTTACAGGGTCTGCCTTGCAAGTGCAAGGTTCAGTCCCTAGGAACCACATATAACAATGCAGGGCATAGTAAATCATGTCTTCCAGCAATGAATACCATACACCACAGGGCTGGGCATGGTGGTTCACGTCTATAATCCCAGCACTCCGGAGGCAGAAGCAGGATTGCTGTGAGTTCGAGCTTTGCCTGGGCTACACAGTGAGCTCAGGGCAAGCCTGAACTATAAAGTGGGACCATGTTTCAAAAAATAAAGCAAAAAACCCCCTAGAAATTTGATTCAACCTAGCTATTCCTCTTCTACACATCTTTCCCAAAGAGTTAAAGACATCACATTGCAGTGACACATGCACACTAATGTTTATAGCAGCACAGTATGCAATAGCTAAATATTGGAAATACCCTATATGTCCATCAACAAATGAATGGGCAAATAAATTTTTTTGTGTGTGGCACTGGAAATCCAACTCATGACTTTGCAATTGCAAGGCAAGTGGCAACACCAATGAGCTAAATCCCTGATGTCAAAATGTGGTATTTTTATATCCAATGTACTACTCTGCTATAAAGAAAAATAAATGAGTCATTTACATAAAAAATGGATGCACCTTGAGACTATAATGTTAAGTGAAATAAAGATGCATTACGTACATGTATCAACTCCACACAAGTGAAGTATCCACTTTGTACTACAAATGTACTACTAAAAAAAAAAAAGGTGCTACTAAGAGGCCCTCAATGGTAATTTTTTTCATTTTACATTTTTTCTTGCCTCTTCCTTTCTCCCACCCTCCTCCCTTGCTCTCTTTCAAGTTCAGTTATTTTAGAAAATAAATATTTAAGTTAGAATGAGGTTGCTCTATTTACTTGAATAATATTACTACTTAGGAGGCAGAGGCTGGAGGATTACTGTGTGTATGAGGCCAGCCTGGGCTGCACAGTGAGTTCAGGGCCAGTTTGAACTATATAGTAAGACCTTGTCTAAAACAAAGTAGAAACTGCTACCATACATTTTGAAAGACAAATATAAACTGAAAGATGATTGTTCAGAGCTTATTGTTCCTTTTGAAATATCCACTCATTAATTTTATTTATTAACAATGAATAAATGAATGTTAATAAAATTTTTGTTTATTATTACTCCCTGACAGAAATTGATACAACATATCTTTGTTTAATCTATGGTTCACCATTTTTAGTGTAAGCAATGCATAGATCAGTCTTTCATACTAATACATGAAATTCTACAAAATTAATTTTCTGTAAATTTTTAGATATATCAAATAAAACTAGACTTAAAGATATTATTAGGGCATAATAATAATAACAATACTACTAATAATAATTAATTGCTGATTTTGAAAAGCTTAAGAAAATATACTAATTTATTACCAGGTAAGTTATAAAATCTTATTTTTTACCTATAATTCTGTAATATATCACTGATGGCCAACATTATTATTTTCCTCTTATTCTGCAAAATGGTTTCTTTTCTGGCAGCTATACCTATCACTGTGGAACTTTCTAGCTTTTAGTGGTCATTTCAATCCAAGTGTTTTACACATTGCTAATAATATTCTACTTTAAATGCATGCTTTCCTCTACTTATTTTTAATCCCACTAATGAATCATTTCATTAATTCTATCCCTGGTTGATATGGCTCCTAATATACACAACTGAACACTTCTCTGTAATTTCTAGTTTTAAAAGTTAATTACAAAAGATTTGTTAAAATATTTTTGACTCTGGTGGCACTTTTCTGATTAAAACGGGGAAGAAAAAGACCCAACAGCCTTTAAATGGAAAAAACAAAACAAAACTAAACTAAAATGATCTCCTCTTTTACTTTCTTCTCTTACAGTAAATTCATATTCTTTTCATTATGAATTTTTCCTATTCTTCTTTATTGTCTAGAAAGAGAATAATAAGGAGAAAAATAATAATTTCATAGGTGGGAATGTAGACTAGTGCAACCATTGTGGAAATCAGTGTGGAGATTCCTCAAAAAAACTAGAATTAGAGGTCTCATTTGACCCTGCTTTTCCCCTGCTATGTATATACACAAAAGAATTAAAAGATTCATATCACAGAGACATATGTACACACGTTTATAGTAGCTCAATTTGTGATAGCTAAATCTTGGAAACAGTTCAAATATCCATCAACAAGTGACTGGATAGAGACGTGTGTGTTTTTTTATGGAGCATTACTCTGCCATAAAGAATGATAAATTTGAGTCATTTGTACTTAGATGGATTTTCCTTGAGGACATACTCATAAATGAAATAAATAGGATATAGATGTGTAAATACCATATCATTTCTCTGGTATGAGAAACTGAAGGTGTAAATGAATTCTAAAATATTTGATAGGCATTGTTGAAACAGGAAGATAATATTCAAAGGAAAAGAGAAAGGGGGATAGGGGTCAGGAAAGAATGGAAGGAAAAAATTTCATGGTTAAGAAAAGGAAACAAAGCTTATGTATATAGGGGGTGGGAAGTTGTAGGGAGGGCAGGGAAATGGGAAAAAATGAGAATCAAGATGTGTCATGCACTGTTACAAATCCTCAAGGTTGAATGTGATCATAATGTATATATAAGATGTCCAAAAAATCAATTTAAAAACAATTTTGTAAACAGACAAAAAAAAAAACTAAAATAGGGGAAATTTTCTTTGTGCTATATTAAATATCAGTTAAAATAGAGAGGGTAGTTAGCATGCAAATATCTGAAGACAACGGGAAAGAAAATAGGTCATAAATTTTAAAAGAAATAAAAGTAATCAGAACAATCAAATGAATGCACAGCTTTCTGAGGAACAAGGGAGATTTCTTTGTTAAGTATCTGCTACTATAGAGATCAGCTGGCTGGTGGATATCACGTGGATCATAACAACGTTAATGCCTCATCCCTGGAGTCAGCTGTAGCTTGTTTTGCACATAACCAAACTAGATTCTATACCAACTGGATTTATAAACCCTTCTGTTTGGAATACAAACTAAAAAGGCTATGGGGGTAATTTTGCCTACTTTTACTTAATTTATATATAGATTCTGGGATGTCAGTCTCTAAAATATATTTCAGTACGTATTATAAAGAACATCACCCCTATTTTCCTACCCTTACTATATAGCAGGTGTAATAACTGGTGCTCTAGAGGAAAGGAATTTGCAAAACTGCAAATGAAAAGGAAAATCATAAATTTTATTATTTCTCTGATACTGGGGAAAATTTCAGTGGAAATTGATGAAGATGAAACCAGGTATCAAGGTAAAGCAAAAATAAATAAATAAATAAAAATAAAAAATTAGATAATGAGCACAGATAAACTTACTTTTTAGGAGAGTAGTGAAGAGGTGAAACAGTCATCAAAGTGTCTTAACTTATAAAAAGTCTACAGAGCTGGTTGAAAACTAGAATGTGCCTTTTACTGAAGAAGGATGTTAATGGAATCAGTGAACAAGGCACAACTGGAAATAACTTGTACCTTAATTCAAGTACCTACCACTTAAGTACAACATCACACACTCCATGCATGTACAAATAAAAAAATACAAAAAAAATGAGAATATTTCATATATGTTGTTTTGGCATTAGCTTATTGAGCTTCTAAACTGAGTAAATTTTGTGAATCCAGTCGTTAAAACTGAGAGAAAGTTGTCTTCAGTTCAGAAAGTATGTATTATGCCAATGATCTCAAATCTAAAAGGATGTTACATCTAGTATTAAACATAACCTAGATTTACTTCACAAAGAAACATTAAACATGTTGGACTTCAGTAAAAAAGAAAAACATTCTGGATATGTTGAAGAGTAATTTTTCTTAATGTTGGGGTAGAGGAAGATAATCAAAATCTTAACATAAGGCTAAATTCTGTAATGTTAGAAAGCAGTTTGAATTCACAAAAAAAGTATCTTGGAATATAATACTTGTCTAACAACCCTGTAATTCATAGTTTATTTACTTAGTTTTTTCAGATAACTGGAAAATTTACAATCAAAAGTGGGAAACTGGAACTCTCAAGAGCTGAAAGAGAACTGCTTTAGTAATAAAATATTATTTACTAGGCTCGTGGCTAATACTGCATAGAAACTGTGAAATAAAAACATAATTTATAGATGACTTTACTGCTATTCTTCTGAATTTTAATTATTTAACACCATAAACATATTCCTAACCAAGGTAAAAATTTTCTAAAAATGACATTCTCAGATTTTCCCGTGATTCTATAAGAGTCTTAAACAATACAAGTTCTTATATATTTTACTATTGTGGCCTTTGGGCTAGAAGAAATGTAATCAAAATGATTTATCACAGGCACAGCATTTATGCTCCCCAGAAAACTTGTTCCCCAGCATTCTAACAGCTAAGTTTTACATAACAAAAAGCCAGAAGAAATATTCTTTATAACATTCCTGAAACATGTTAAGTTTTTTATATAATCTATTAGATTGTAATAATTTGATTTAGAATGTCAAAAACATTTCAGTCTTGTTTAATTAGATTCAATTTCTCTTCTAATTATAGATAAATAAAAAGTAAGGTGCCCTAATTTGTCCTTGTATAGTGACTGAAAATAAGAAGTTAGCTAATTTTAGAACAGTACATTTTAATAGTGTGAAACCCATGTGCTATCACCAATATACCCTTCCCTAATTATCTAAAAAGTGTTAACCAGTTTTTAAAATATATCATAAAGAACTGAAATATATTTTCAGTATATGTACATAAGTCACACTATAATATACATATGCATTTGTGCACCTGCTCCCCTTAACTTAGCAAAGTATTTGGAAATCCTTTCATATGAGTGCATATGGAACCAGTTACTTCATTCTTCCTTCCTTTCTTTCTTTCTTCCTTCCTTCCTTCCTTCCTTCCTTCCTCCCTCCCTCCCTCCCTCCCTCCCTCTCTCTCTCTCTCTCTCTCTCTCTCTCTTGAGACAAGGTCTCACTTTGTAGTTCAGGCTGATCCTGAACTCAGCCTTGAACTAAGCAATCCTCCTGCCTCTGCCTCCCAAGTGCTGGGATTACAGGTGTGAGCTATCACGCTTGGCACTGTTGTATGTGATTACCGAGGATCGAATCTCGACCCTTGTGCTTGCGAGACAGGTGCTGGAACCACTGAGCTAAATCCCGGGTCCCCAGTTTTTCTATTTTATAGTGGATTTAATATATTTTATATGGATTTAATATACTTTAATTACATAATTTCCTATGGATGGATATTTGGATTTTGCCTACTTGTCAGTTATTACGAATAACGTAGTGACTGTGTGAATAAGCCTGAAGGGCAAAACTCTAGATCACAGGTGCGTTTTTTTTCATAAATTACATTCTTGCAAAGCTGCCCTATGAAGACAATTTGGTACTAATGAACTACAATGCTCATTTTATTCTATTCATCAAAGTAAATTTCACCTTTCCTAATCTCACAGCTCACTACAGTTTGGATCTGCTTTTACCTGAGTATAATTTAGGCACCACATCTTTTTCTCCTGTTTAAGTGGATTTTACTTTTTCTTCCTGTGCATGGTATGTATCTCATTATTTTTAAATTTTATGTAAGCCATTTACAAGGCTTGTTTTTAAAAATGCCAATTCTCAACTTTCCTCTTCAATTTTTCTTTTTTATTCCTTGAAGCAAATACTTTTATCTGTCAGTCATTTTTCAGGGTGTTATTACCATATATTAAATAATATGGCTGCTTCAATATTTTAAAGTTTTTCCATTTTAGACACTACCAACTTTCTGGTGGGAAAAAGAATATGACTTTTCCTTGCTCCACTACCACACCAATCAGTGCACATACATCCTCCTTATTTGGTTAGTTATGTAGAATTTTTGTTAAGGGCAAACATAACTATATATGCTAACCTAGGCTTTAGCTTCAGGGTAAATTCTATGTGTAATATAGCAAACTGGTCAGGAGCATAAATACTTAAGGCAAACCATTTGGGTTCAAATTCTGTTTTTGTCATTTACTCACTGTTTAGTTATTTAGACAAGTTATTACTTAACCTCTTGGCACTGTGGTTTGCTTACTTATAAATAGTCAGAGTAATATTATCTTGGGCTGGGGATTTAGCTCAGTGGTTCCGGCGCCTGTCTTGCAAGTGCAAAGACAAGGGTTTGATTCCCTCTACCCGTAACCACAAAAAATACTGGGCATGGAGACTCATGCCCAGCAGCAGTCAGTACCACATACCACAGTGCCGGGCATGGTAGCTCATGCCTGTAATCCCAGCACTCAAGAGGCAGAGGCAGGAGGATTGCTGTGATGTGAGTTTGAGGCTGAGTTCAGGGCCAGCCTGAACTACAAAGCGAGATCCTATTTCAAAAAACTAGGATTGGAGGTCCCATTTGACCTGGCCATTGCTCTGCTAGGCATATACACAAGGGAATTAAAAGAGTCATTTCACAGTGACATATGTGCACCCATGTTTACAGCAGCTCAGTTTGTGATTGCTAAGTCTTGGAAACAACCCAAATGTCCATCAAGTGGAGACTGGATAAAGAAGATATGGTTCTTTTATAGAATGGAGTATTACTCTGGCACTAAAAATGATACGATTGAGTCATTCACACACAAATGGATGTACCTTGAGGATGTCCTAAGCAAAATAACCAGATCACAGATGTTTAAATATATATTTTCTTGGATATGAGAATATGAAGTTGTAAATGAGTTGTAGTATGTATAGTTGATATTGTGAAGTAGAAAATATTTAAAAGGAAAGAGTGTAAGGGTAAATAACGAGGGGAAAATGAATGTGGTAATAATAAAGAAAAAAGAAAACAAAGATTGTCTATATAGGGGGTGGGGGGATGCAGAGCAGGGGGAAAAGGGAAAAAATGAGAATCAAGTCATGTCATATTCTGCTACAAACTCTTAATGTTGAATGTGATTATCATGCGTATTCATAATGTACCAATAAAGATAATTAAAAAAAAAAACATTGTCTTATCTTCTAGGATTACAAGTGTTTTAAAATGCATACTATATAAAGTGCCTGACCTGTAAAAAAGCATACTCTCCATGTTTTTTGAACTATTTTTTCTTTCTCATATAGTTATGATTACTCATTTGATTTCTATGTCCACAGTGTGTGTGTGTGTGTGAGCATGTGTGTGTGTACGGTTGTTTTATGCTTATTCTTCACATCCTCCAAGGATCATGTCTATAAAATAAATCTCCATTATAGCTTGGTGGGGCCTCTTAAGGAGTACAATCAGATATGTAGGTTCAATTTGTCATTTTTCACTCCAGAAGTTCAAGCTGAATCTGAAAAGCATTCCCATTTATTCCACTCATTCTCCTGTACTCCTAATTCTCGAAATACATGAGCAGTTTATGGATATTAGCCTATATGTAATCATTTACTAATATTAACATACACTAATATTGCTTTAGGACTGAATAAGAGGAGCCCTAGCCAGGCTTCACATTAAAGAGGACGTTACCGTAGTCTTTTGGGGCACCAATTCCCAAGAGTTTGAAGGTGCAAAGTGGAAAAAGCAATGTTACTAACAGATTATACTGATAACTTTTGTGAATCACAAAGAGACTCCTTTATTTAAGAGCCTTGACTGCCATCTGGTGGAAAAAATATGAATAACCACAAATCAATGACAAAGTGCCTTGGGAATCCTCTCCACATGATCTCTACTGCAGCAGGATGAAGATAAAAAGTGTTTATCTTTTTAATGGATGAATCTGATTAAGAAGAAGTTGGTAGTAAGGTTGGTTTGTTACAATGATTGTTTTGAAAACGTTAATGTCCCAACACTATATATTTTAGGGAACAATGTGCACCCTGCATGGATTTTGTTTATATAAAATATATGATAAACACCAGGCGAACAAAAAGTGCACCCAGCTGAACAAGGCCATGTTGAACACACAAAGTACTTACACGTGTATACAGCTGGAGCTACTACTAGCTGCCTCAGTTTACTGTGTATTACAAATCACATCTCAACACATTTTACATAAAAATATTCTAATTGTAATATTCTAATTGTATAATTTTATTGCTTATCACTTTACGGTAGTCTTGTAAACCATGCTGATGACCAGTACCACAGGCAAGTTTTAAAACTGTATCAAGCTAACGTGCTGCATTTGCTGTTGTAGTTGGGCTTTTTTGGTTTTGGGTTTTTAAATTCTTTTTTGAGACAGAGTCTCATTAAACTGGCCTGAACTCACAATCCTCCCATCTCAGCTTCCTAAGTGTTGCCATGTACCAGAACAACTGTCTGATCAAAATTCTAATTGACAACCCATAAACACTTAATAAATGCATTTAAATTATCATTTGACATAAAATGCCTCTGACATATTTTAGTAAACCTTAGGAAAGAACATTATTCTAATCCAATAAACTCTGTGATTTTCACTGTGCAGGTTTGTACAGTGCAGTGATATTTAGTATTACATGTGTCAAATTATAGCTGAACTGATTGTCTGAGGCTATTTCATCCTAGACTCAAACTCGTTCTTCCAAAATATTATGAATTTCCAGGAATGCCTTACAGAACCACATTTTAAACAATAAATATATGCTATGCCTGATTTTTAAGGAAAACTAAAAGTCTTGTGGAAAATTATTCCAATTATTCTACTTTCATCATCCATAATGGTTTTGAAAAGCCTTGAGCTCATTTGACTTCTTCAAATTACCTATGTATCACTGAAATATATTAAGGATGGAATATAAGTATTAGGCTGGATATTTACAAAGCTGTCACAGAATAAACTTGCTTATAGATATTTGTCAAATTACCTTAGTTTTTCTTTTTTTTTAGGTTTTTGGAGACAGGGTCTCGCTTTGTGGTTCAGGCTGGCCTTGAGCTCAGCCTCAAACTCACATCACAGCAATCCTCCTGTCTCTGCCTCCCGAGTGCTGGGATTACAGGTGTGAGCCACCACGCCTGGCACTGTGGTATGTGGCACTGGTTGCTGCTGGGTGTGGGTCTCCACACCCAGTATTGTTATGTGGTTACCGGGGAATCGAACCCGGGCCCTTGCGCTTGCAAGACAGGCGCCGGAACCACTGAGGTAACTCCCCGGCCCCATAGTTTTTTTTTTTTTTTTAAACAGGAAGAGAAGGAGACTTGACAATTTTAGGAAATTTCAAAGAAAGTTAAGGTTTACCATTATCTACTGAGATAGAAATACCCATTATTGATATTTTTCAAAAATATTTTGTTCCTTTACATATGTGTATTCTCACCAAGTTAGTTTCTCACAAGATTAGCTTCTATTTAAATAATCATACACAAAATTTAATAATATAAAATACTGAGTACTACATAGGCATAATTTTTCAGCATTTTTACTCCATTATTTTAAAAGGGAAAAAAACATAAGTTCTAATATTAAATCTTTATTACTCACACATCTCCTTCTTTGAATACTCTTACTGCTTTGTATTTTTATAGAAGATTCTGTTAACTTGAAATTATTTATAATTCATGTAGATATTCTTAAATAATGTTTTAGGAATAAAAAGTGAGTCCTTACTAGTTTATACATAAAATGAGTCAGAACTATGCTAATTTAATCTAACAGATGGTCAGGGTTAAAGCTAAAGTATGATAATCAACATCCTTTACTAATTTTACTCAAAAGATTTATCCTTTATGGCAATTTTGCAAATGCCTTATAGAATATACATCCTGCTTCAACATTCACTTTCTTCAAAGTTTCCTCCAATTTTCATCATTTAGATCAATAAATTTAGGAAAGGATAGAAACAAGGGAAACTTTTATCAAAATTTTTCCATCTGATTTTCTTTTCTGGCATTTTCAATTTTTTTTTTAACCTCTTCATTTATGTAAATATTAAAACTTGAAAAGCTGGCTTTAGTTCTATAAGACTTTTGATATGTTTTTTCCTAAGGTTTACTAAAATATGTCAGAGGCATTTTATGTCAAATGATAATTTAATCATTTGACATAAGCATTTATTAAGTGCTTATGGGTTGTCAAGAACTGCATCATAACAACAAATAAACTACTACAGGCACAAGTGTTCTAGTTTTTCAATCCAGAGATGATGCAAGCACTACCATGAAGTAACGTTAAGATTTTATCCAACA
>PVIR01035529.1:0-16417 GCA_004026965.1 Petromus typicus | reverse complement strand
TGAGCCACCACGCCCGGCACTGTGGTATGTGGTACTGGTTGCTTCTGGGTGTGGGTCTCCACACCCAGTATTGTTATGTGGTTACCGGGGAATCGAACCCGGGTCCTTGCGCTTGCAAGACAGGCGCTGGAACCACTGAGCTAACTCCCCGGCCCCAGACAGCATCTTTTAAGAGTGGACTCCTCAGTGTCCTTTGCCAGATTTGAGATACAGAGCAATGAGGGAGCGCAGTGCAGCAGAGGGGACTGCCCACGAAACACCTACAAGGCATGTCCTGGATTCTAGCAACACCCTTCTTGCAACCTGGTAGTAACTGCCTGTCACTGACTGAGCCTTCTGTCCATAAAATAATTCTAGTGAACCACTGCCAAATGCGTACATGTATAAAATACTTTTTATTATTGTCAGGCTACATATTAATCATGAATAACATATGTCAGGTCAAATGAACACAAGTAAAGGCTTGATTCTTCTTATGCCCCATGGTATTCTCCAAATGCCTGTGTGAACTCACCTGGAAGATCACTGCTCTGGCCCAGCTGAGGCAGAACCTGCAGAAATGTGCCCCAGCTAGTAGGGAAACAGGTCTACTGCGCAGGAATACCTTAGGACCATCTGGAGCACTTCTTGGATGAGATCCTGGAAGGACAATGCAACAAACAAATAAGCAAAGAAACAAGTCTAGTCTTTGTCATTCCCTGTTGCTTCCGTCTGGGGACCCCAGCCAGAGCTTTGAGAGATACACAGTCACTTCAGCCTGCAGCATTTCCCAAGGTTCTGCCTTACTTATATGATCAGCACAAGTTTTGCCACATCAGAGTACTATGCTATTGTTAGTTTAGGAGTGATTTTCCTTAAATTTCCTTTAATTTTCTCATAGTGATGCAAATATATCTCACAGGATCTTTCCTGTCACTACCATAAAGTAAATACTTGCTGCAAATAGAGAGCAATCAAAGAGTTTATACTTAAAAGTAGTCATCTAAAAAGAAAAAAAGGTCATCTAAAACCATAAAACAAGTCAACCAAACAAATAAAAACACCACAGATTGAGAAACATTACATTTAGCCACTTAGAAACAAACATTGAATCTGCCAGATCTTCCCTTAGGGTTGATCCATAGGTTACCTCTTGGCTCTGTCACCTGCTTTTCTTCTCCATTTGGAAGCCATAAAGTTGATGGGGCTCTTTCAGGCTTTCTGGGTCCAGATCGATGTGGTACAGGGATGTGACGTGGGGCCTCAGCTACCCCTCCAAGCCACACTGATCTCAGTCTGTGTGAAGTCTGGGAACTCAGCACTGTCAAAGGTCCACGAATTTCTCTGTCTACTGCAGACTTTGTGTAGATCCCCAATATTCTCCTAATCTGTTGATGAAACCACCTGTGGATCCATGTGCTGTTTCCTCCTGCACATTTGACCTGGAGGTGGCAACAGGAGACCAGGTCTTCTTTCCTAGGCTGGGCTCAGTTGCCACTGCTTTTTTTTTTTTTTCTTGTGGACTGGTTGTTTTTCTTGAGACAGGGTCGCGCTTTGTAGCCCAGGCAGGCAAGAAATTCACAGTGATTCTCCTCCTTCTGTCTCCTAACTGCTGACATTACAAATGTGCGCCACCATACTTGGTGTCACTGCCTTCTACAGTGTAGTGGGATTTTGGGAGCGCTCCAGTGTTTAAAGTCTCAATGCCATAAATGACACTCCATTTAGGCTATATATACAAAATAAATAACTAAATAGAGGACATTTAAATAACTGTATGCAAAGGCCTGGGATTTAGCTCAAGTGGTACTACACATATGTTGGAAGCACAAGGTCCCAAGTTCAATCTCCAGTGCTGCAAAAATATATTAAAAAAAAAAAAAAAACCAACCCCCCCAAACTGTACATGTTTATGCATATATGTTTTTCTGTAGGGTCATGAACACAACACAATATACAATTTAAAGGATTTTCTAAGGTAATTCTGTAGTTTTCTTGCTTTTTAGTCAAGCTCTATAAGTAATTATCACAAAAGTTATAACCTCACTGAAATGCTAGCTCACAAGTCATCGTGAGAGTTCAGTGGGATAACATATGTAAATCTCTTAGGTGCCGAACCTGTACAAAGCTGACAAGAAAGGTTAAGGTAATCAGGACTATCATACTGTCGTCACTGTTTTCCATTGAAGGTGGGCACATATTCTATAGTTATTAGTAACATAATTTTCAAGGGGAGATGGAGGGAAAAAGAGAGTTTCAGTTCCCCTAGGGTCACTGAATTTTCCTAGATAAGGATGAGTGAGTCACTCACAGCCTGAGACCAGCGGAGGCCTCCAAGGTCAAGGGCCAGGAAACACAGGCACTTGAGGAGTGAGCCAGTTTCTTGAATACTTGGGCTTGGCTCAGTTGGGAAAGGGAGTTGGTGGTGGTTTCTGAGCGGGGGAGAGATGAACAAGGCATTCAGAGTGAAGGAGAGGCTACAAAACCCGCTGAGGAGACTGTACGGAGGCATTTATGAAAGACAACTCGGTGCTCAAAAGTGAGTGGTGACAGAGGGAAGGGAAAGAGATTATACGACTTTGACAGAGAAAATACTATGGTCTTAAACTGCTCTCCCAACTAAGAGAGAGAAACCAATTAACTTATTGTCTGCCTTTAACAGTTCAGGGAAACAAAAAAGAACTAAGTACTAAAATAAAGTTATCTTCTTACAAGGAATAAATGAATATTATGATTTATATCACCCAAGGTTAACCTTTGAATTTGCTAGTGCCCAACATTTACAGGAATACATTCAAGAAACATCGTATCTTCATAGAAATTAAATTTTATCTTAAAAATAGAATTTTTTTTTTTGCAGTAGGAGGCATTGAACTCAGGACCTTGTGCTTTTGAGGCAGGTGCAATGTCACTAAACTAAGTTACTGACCCCATAAGACATTAAGTTTTCATCACACTGATATTGAAAATGACAAGCTCGACTATCTGCCTAAGTGTGACACTGGAATTCCTACTTTCACCTATTGAGGGTTACAGAAATACTCCTGTACACCTAAATCTAGGATTTACCACTGAATTATTTTATAGAAGATCATCATCTATACATGAATGACATAGCTCTTGCCTAAAAAAACATTTCCCTTGTCACTAAGTCATTTTTTAGTTTTGATGCTTGGACTTTCACAGGTAACATGAATACACTGACAAAGTAGTGGTGATGGGAAGATGGATCCTACGGTCTTACAAATAGGGTAGTGATCTCCATGTAGTGAGATATTTTATTTAACAAGAGTCACCAAGGACGCATACAAATGGGAGTTCATACATTTTCATATGTGTATTTCCTAGTGTGGTTTTTTTCAAAAACCATGATAAAACCATGATTATCAGCTTGTGATAGGACACCACATTTATTGCAACTTGCTATCCTTTTGTGGATCTTGATTCTTTTATTTATTTATTTATTTATTTTGCTGCAGGGGAAGGAACCTAGGTACAGAAGTACTTTACTACTGAACTACATCCCACTCCATTATTTTTTTATTTATTCCCCTGGTATAGATTTTAATGCCAAAAAATGAGAAGTCTAAGGTTTTGCTGGGATTTTTCCCCTAAAAAGGGCAAGAAAGCTAGGAGTTGTGGTACATTCTTGAAATCCTTGCAGCTGATGCAAGAGGACTATAAATTGAAGCCTAGTTTGGGCAATGTAAGAAAATTAGTAAAAATCCTGTTTCAAAACTTTAACAAAGTGGAGGGAGGTATTGTAGCTCAGGGCAAGGGCCCTGAGTTCAGTTCCCAGTACTGCAAAAACAGTCAAACAAGCAAAAGGAAAAGGATGAAGGGGAGGTGCCTGCCATGAAGAGAATGGAATCTGATCAAAGGCTCTATGTCAAAGTAAGGAGAACACATACCCCAAAGGAGCCAAATGAAAGCTCTTCAGAAAGTTAGCATACTGGCAACTTGGAAGGTTGTAGCAGGATTATCAGTCAGTTCACATGTCTGAGACCAGTTTGGGCAGCATTAGAGAATTCACCTAAAAAAAAAAAAAGAGACAAATAAAACCCCCGAAGCATACCATCACTACGTGATCTATATATACTTAAAAGACCCGAAAACAGGGACTAACAGACATTTATTTGTGCACCCATATTCACAGCAGCGTCATGCACAAGAGGTCAGTGGTGGAAACATCCAAATGTTCATGGGAGATGAATGGATGAACAGAACATGGTTTATACAAATAATGGAATGTGATTCTAACTTAAAACATAATAAAATTGGGCTGGGCATTTAGCTCAGTGTTTCTGGTACCTGCCTCGCAAGGTCATAAATGCAAGATCGTGCGTTTAATCCTCAGTAACAAAACAAAACAAAATAAAACCCCCATAAACCAAAAAACCAGAACCTAGAACAAAATCCTGAAACATGACACAGTATGGATGAACCCTGAGGACGTTTGCTAAGTAACACAGGCCAGTCACTAAGGCCAGTGCTGCGCCATCCCACTGACACGAGGGACTAAGAGTAGCTGAAGTCAGAGACTGAACTGGAGTGGTGGTGACTGGCGGCTGGGAGGAGGGAAGTGGGAGAGTCGGGAAAGATGGAGACCCAACGAGGTGAACAGCAGGGACAGTGCACGTGTGGATGTAGTCCTGCCACTTAGAAATTGTTACAGTGGTACCTTTTATACTCTTTTACCATGTTGATCACAGACATTTGCCACATTCTACATGTTATACACTGTGTATATATTTTACCATAATTTAAAACAAGTCAATACAGAAGGTAGTTGAGAGAATTCTCAAAACTTAAATGTAGTCTTCTTCCTTGACTCTGAATATTCTCCTGTGTCTGAGCCCTTTAATGAGAACAGAGTGGGGAGTATAAGATTGGTGGTAAAAGTGTAGGCTCCTCTAGGTCTAATCTCCCCTCACAGAGGATACAATCTTGAACAGGTCTTCTATGAACATGTTTCTTAAGACAGGTTATCCAAGAACTGGGCAAGCGTGGCTATAATCACCCCAGTGCTAGAGGAAGGCAGAACTTATTTGGGGGTTCCTTTTAGAAAGTTGCTGGCTGCATGGAAAACAAGGGGTTTCCTCAAAAAGACTCAGCAAATGCTCTCATTGACGTGTAGCACACAGAAGTTTCATTCTAGAAGTTTTCTAATCCCCTAGGAGTCCTTCCTGTACTAATTTGATCCTGACTATTCCTGGCTTTGTCATCTGGGATGAGCTGTTTTAAAGTCTTGGTGAGCAAGTGGCTCAGTTAGAAGAAAATAGAAGACATTTTTGAAACACAAAGGCTAGAAGGCTTGAATCAGGCACTCAGGAAAAAGTTGAGCCTGGGGGACATGGCCACCAGTTTGCTAAGGGTTAGTGCAAATGTGGAGACACAAAGACATGAGTAGCTAACAGTTGACTGTTAACCTCCCAAACACCATTCAATGTGACAGTGACACTTCACAGCACATTGCATCCAATCTCATTTGAAGCTGACAAAGATTGTTTCTGCTTTACATCTATTGGTTTATTAATGGTCTACAGCCTCTTAAGCAGATGCATATTCATTAGGTAGCCAGCTGTTAGGAGGTTCCCAGATGTCGAATGTAACTCTGTCTTGAACATATTTTTTTTTTCCTTATCATGAAACAAAGTAATTGAGGCCTCCTTATTAAAGAACCAGTTAATTACTAAAGCGGTACCTTATGGCACCCTTTTTATCATTCAAATCTGAGAACTCTTGGGACATCTAAAAAATTTGGTGAAGAGACTGTATTTAAGATCCAACTTTTATCAGAGAGACGCTGTACTGTGTAGAGGCACACTTCACTTTGGACAAATGAAAAGGATGTGAAAATTTTTTAACTGAAAAATTTAGCAGTTACAATATCCAATATTCTTTGGTTATAGGAATTTGCTCTATAAGACAACACTGCTAAACCTAATACATTAAGTCAAATTTAAGTAAAGTTTTTTTGGTGCAAGCTTATTACTCTCCCATAAGAGGTTTTTAAAAATGGTTCCTGGAATAACCTATACCTCAAACTTCATTTTATATTTTCCAAGAAATATAGTAGCTACTTCCCTCAACATAAAGAAGTTCAACTATTGGTAATCAAAGAGTATTTTCAAATCACCAGGTCTTCCAAATGCTCTTTGAAGTTTGAAAAGTGTCAATCACACATTGCCAAGAACTTTAAATCTAGAAATGCCAATTCTAGTTTTATTTGATACAAACTGTTTTGTTTGTTTGGTGGCACTGGAGATTAAAACCAGGGGTGCTCTCATACTGAGCTGCATCCTCAGGCCTTATTTTTTGAAATACGGCCTTGGTGTGGATTTGTGTTCCTCCTGTCTCAGCCTCCCTCAGTGCTGCCATGTACCAGTGGGCATGCACTTTTTGAAACGGATTCCATAATGAAGCAATCCAATGCCAGATCTGCTTTTGAGATTTGGCTAATATCTTATACACTTAGAGCACCATTTTGTAAAACAAACAAAATGTGTACCCTTCAGAAGAGGTGAGTTTTTATTTGCTCTTCAACTCCTCTCCTGCTGCTGACCTTTAGAAAACATGGACAGATTACACAGACATTTCACAGCTTATTTAAAAACATTTTAGTTAACAACCATTTATTAGTAATCTACTGTGTGTGGAACAATAGGAGATCAACTAGCCAGAGCTCAGACACACACAAGCAAAGTGTTGATGGTTTATCTGCCCAGCACGTACAATCTCTCAATTCAAAGGTCTGAGATATTAAGAGCGGGTAATGAGGGACAGAAGAATGGAACTGGGTTTGATTTCCAAGGACCTATTGCAGGGGTGGTTTCCTTAGCAACCTCGATCCAACCTCAGTCTCATTTGCAAAAAGTAGATAATAACTGTTCTGTTTAGTTTAGGACTACTGTACAAATCAGGGGAGAAAAGAATAAATCAATTCACTTGGTAAAGTGTAATAAACAAATGCAAGTTGTCTGAAATGCTCTACTTGCACTCGTAAGTGGCCCCTCATGTACACATTTGTACCTTCCATATAAATGAACTATGAAGGCATTTGACCTTTGACAGTAAATATCAGAAGGCCATACAATTGTCCACTTGTTTTTGTGGCACCGTGGATTGTACCTTGGAACTCTGCTGCATGCCCTTCCTTTTTGAGACAGTGTCTTGCTACTTCCTCCTATTCTTTTCCAGCCAAGCTTAATGCTATTCTTTGTAACTCTTCAGAATGGCTGGATCTTTCATGTGGCATTCTTATAGGTTTCTGCGGGCATTACTGTAGCACATAACTTAAGGTAGTACACAGGAATATGGATGAACACACGGAAGACAATTTGTTAGCAGTCTACTGTGATGGCCCATCACAGCACTGCAATCTCATTTCCTGGTTGGGAAGATCTAGGCCTTCTACATCATTAAAACTACTGACTCTTTTGGTATTAATTAATTAACCAAAAAGCAAAAATATCATGAAACAAACCTAAACAGTGGAGCCTAGTCCATACTGTATATTTTAATTGGGTTTAAGAAAGAAATCAAGATTCATAAAGATCATAAAGATTAATATTCAATCATAAAGATCCCATATTCAGTGCTTCAATGAGTAAGAAAAATTTCTGTACCTACCAGTTTTCAAAGTTCTGAAGTGAGGAATTCTGTCTGGAATCTTCTTCCTCTTTCCATGACATAAACCCACCAAGTGTATTTCCTAATGGCTGACCCTGGATTCTCACCAGTCACTGAAAGGCAAGGTTCTTCTTTGCAGTATCTTCCACACTGCACAGAAGGCAGTCTGTATGTATGAAGCCCAGCCAGGGCTGGGTGCTGCCACTTCACAGGATGGAAACCTTGCTGGACTGTTCCTTCCATGGTGGGGACTCATGCACTATTTCTACAGGAGGACTTTTCTATGAGGTGTCTTCAGGAACATAAAGTACATGAAGTTGTCAGGCTCTCTTGTAAACAGGTCACAGGTCTCAATTTCACCCTCTTCTCAATGGACAGAGACTTAAAGTTCACAACTCTGCAGCATTCAACACCTGTTTTACACTTCTCTAAATAACCCAAATGGGTGAGAAACTCTTCATAATTACAAAAAGTAATAGATATATACTGTGTACATAATAGATACATACTAAAGAAATAATCTCAATATGTACTGAAGAAATAATCTCTAAATTGAGAAAATGTTATGGCGTGGACAGATTTGTATATTCAGTATCCAGAGAGTAACTGGTGTTTATCATGACCAATGGAAGGCAAAACCAGGTTCTTTGTACTCCAAGCACAGATCACCTTGTGGATCTGTTTGTTATCTGCTGTACTAGGAAATAATCTCATAATTTTTTAGAGCACAGTTTACCAAGTGCAGACTATGGGCCACCAAGGGAGCCTGAGATACCTCCCAAGGAGATGCAAGGTTGCACCATTTCCGACCACTATCCTGGAGACCAGACTGTTTTCATATACAGGATGCTTGTACCAGAACAACTATCATGGCAGACTAAAGCAAAAACAGATGACCCAGCTGTTTCCATCAGCCAGGAACTAAAGAGACTTGTGAAAATACAAAACAGTGCCACTCTTCTCACAAGCTTTTATTTTGGACAACAATAGTTTATAAAATTATAATTTGTTAACATATAATAATTTATCAATTAATACCTTTAAAGGATCGCGATTTCATTTGAAATGAAGTAAATATTGATATAGTGCAATAAACAAAAGCTCTTGGGAGGAGATCTCAATTTCTAAGGCTGTAAATGGAGTCTTGAGACCAAATGGCTCTGCACACCAACCCTAAGCGCTCCTCTCTCGTTATAAAAGTGTGCTTTCAGCAGTGAAATAACACAGCTCTACAATGTATCATCAAGCAGAGTTTCATGGTTCAGAACAGAGCTGTTGAAAGAGTAAGAAACTAAACACACTTTTGTTTATTAGGTCTTGAATTATCCCCAAATCTCTGGAAAGTGCAGCATCTGACACGGGCACACATTTATTCTCACCAGCCAGAGTGACCGGTGTCAAGCAGAACAGGCCCCACTCACGCTTGTGAGGCAACAAGGGTCTAGCAAGGCTGCCATTTTTAAGGAGGACAAAAAAATTAAGGTCATGTTGAATAAAAAGTAAACAAAAGACCTGCTTTCATAGATTTTGTCTTTATATGTGATTGCTTATCTTGATATTAGAATGGTTAGGATCTTGATCAAGAAAATGGCAAGAATTCAATCTACAATAGATTAAGATCGCTATAGCTTATAAAAACTAAGAACATCTTAATGACAGTCATTTGTGTGGCACATCATATACCAAGAGTTCACTTTGATAGTTCTCCCACATCTGCACTAATGTGTAAGGAGATGTGAGCCAAAAACAATTCATTAACAATTTCCTTGTCAGTTAAAAAACAAAACAAAACAAACAGGCAGAGTTAAAATCACATAGCCAGTAAAATCCTCAACTAGAAACCAACATAGAATAGTCTCTTAAGCTTTGGTAACATACTCTGCTTTTAGGAATAATGCAGGAATATGAATGTTTGGTTTGTGACACAGATTGAATGATATCAAGGGAAGTGTTAAGCACAGTGACTGGCACAAATAAAGCTGTTGATATATGAGCACATTTACATAAATTAAAAATGGGGAGGCAAAGAATTTAGCTCAGTGGTTCCAGTGCCTGTCTTGCAAGGGCAAGGGCTCCTCCTGCTAACCACATGTAACAATGTGGGGCATGGAGACTCACGCCCACCAGCAATCAGTACCACATACCACAGTGTCGAGTGTGGTGGCTCCTGCCTGTAATTCCAGCACTGGGGAGGCAGAGGCAGGAGGATTTCTGAGTTCCAGGATCCCCTGGGCTACACGGTGAGCTCAAGGTGAGCCTAAACTACAAAGGTAGACCCTGTTTCAAAAAACAAAACAAACAAACAAACAAAAATCCAAAAAAATGGAGGGCAGAGAAACATTTACAGCACGTGTCAGTGCTAATGGCTCTAACTCATCATTTCATTTAATTACCCAACAACTTGGGATTTTAAGTCCACTTATGAAAAAAATGTACCAGAGCCCTGGAAGGCCAGATAAGCTGACCAAGTTCACACAGACAGACAAGTGGCTGAAATGGAATTTCATTTGCTTGCAAGTATATGCTCTCTTTCCAGTGTGGTGGTATAGCCCACAAGAACTGCAACGTAAAGCCTGATTATTTCAGAAATCCACTAACCTTAAATCTGTGCCTCGTACATACTTTGCTTTATTTCTGAATATCTTAGCTAGAAAACTATACTGTGATAACTGATTTTCACAAGACAAATGTCAGAAGTTCTGAAACACAAATTCATATAAGGAAACTACCACTTCATAAGTATTTGAGGGAAAGTATTATTAACCCTTCTCTTTAAGTACAGGTAACTATAGGCCCTGACTTCTCAGTGAATTTTAAACAAAACTGGAAGCGCCTGACCAGAACACTGCACAAGAGCAGTGCATTTTGTGGTTTTTGAAGTTTTCAGAGAAGCAAAAACAAATCTAGAGTCAGAAATAAAAATGAACATTTGAATCCATCATAGATAAACTGCAAAACATACCAACTCTCCTCCCTTTATACTCACAGCATAAAACAGACAAAGAGAAAAGGGAAAGGGAAAAGGTAGAGAGGCAGAAAGGAGTCCAATAGTAAAAGAACATTATTTCTGCTGGGCATGGTGGCTCCTGCCTGTAATCCCAGCACTTGAGAGGCAGAGGCAGGAGAATTGCTATGAGTTTGAGGCTCGCCTGGACTACACAGTGAGCCTGAACTACAAAGTGAGACCTTGTCTAAAAAGAAACAACAACAACAACAAAAACCCAAAAAAACAAAACCAACCCAAAAAACCAAAACCAACAACAATAACAACAAAAAAGAACACACTTTCTGCCGGTTCCAAAGGATTTTGAGATCATCCTGTCTTTCTTCAAAGTAGCTGTTAGTCATACCTTCAAAGACTAATCATTAAATCAGGCTTTCAGCGAGATGACTTAGCCTTTTCTTTTGAGGACTCCAAAAAATATATAAACTATATAAACTATAAATATGAACTATAAACTGTATGTTGAAGTTTAATAAAAAAGATGAGGGGAAGGCTGGGATGTAGCTCAATAACATGGCGTCTGCCTGGCAAGTGCAAGGTCCTAAGTTCAATCTTCAGTATTGAAAAAAAGAGGGGAATCCTGTGTATCCTCAGAGATACATAGGCAGAATGTAGAAAATGCTTTCAACAGAAATCTTACTAGAAAAAAAATTTAAACACAAATGTTCAGATAAAAAAAAATACTTCCAAGAATCTCTCTCTCTCTCTCTCTCACACACACACACAAACACAGAGGTTAATATACATTTCTCAATTTAAAGGAAAAAAACCTTAAGTTTTAAATACAAGTGAAGATATTCTACCATACTACCCCCAGATTGCTCTGAAGTAACAACGCTTGAAAGCTCCTATTTTTTGAAACTAATTTAAACACATTGAATTGTTGAAAGATTAAAAACCACAGTCAGCTAATTACACTCTCTCTCATCTCTTATTCAGCAAATGAATCACTTTTCATTACCACTTAGCTGAAGTACATGAATTTCTGCCTAATTAGAAATGTTGTAGATGGAACATTAGCAAGAATGGAGTAGGTCAGGATATCTTTGCTGCTTCATTTTTAATTCTTAACAGTAGAACCTGATAGAAAAGAATAGAGAGTCATTAAATAATTTTGAATTATTTATAAAAATTACTTTGCCCAAATTATAATTATTTTTTCCCCAAATGGTCTCAAATGTCTAACAGAATAAAAAAAGCAGTTCAACATTGATTTTAATGAACATTTTAATGTTATATATAACAGAGCATTATGAATACAATGGAAACAAAAGTTTTATCAATTTATTAAAAAATTTTCAACATAAAGTGGGGAGGTAATAATTTTATACCTATATTATAGTATTTATTTTTAAAAATATTCCCAGTTTGATGTTGAAACAATTAACTCTGCATTCCAAACTCTAAAACCATGATTTTCAAGTGAGCTTAATGGACAATTACAGCAGAAAAACAGAAACATTTCAATTAATTTCCTTTATTTGTCATTAAATCAATAAAATCTCTGACTGCTACAGGTCTCCTTTAATAATATATATTTTAACTCATTTCTAGTGGAACTGTATTGCTAATGTCATATTATATACACTCAAAACCAAAACAAAACAGATAATGTATAAAATCTAAAAGTGAACATTGTTGAGTTCTAACATTAAACTTAAGATTTCAATGGATATTCATTCACCTTTTCAATTTCTTGAAAAGACTTTGAAAAAGATAAAAATAAATATTTTTCTCCTTACTATTCCTGACTTAAGTGAGGGCTACAGGGATAAACACAGAAAGAAACCTTGCCAGGTGAATCACTGCAAAATGTAAATAATGACTTCTAAAAACAAACAAAAATACCGGAAGTTTTATCTTCTTTTAAAGGAAACCATACAGCAGTCCCGAAAAAAAAGCATTTTTTCTAGTTCTGCACAAGATCATTACAGCAGAAGATATGGGAAAAGTCCCACAGCA
This sequence comes from Petromus typicus, assembly GCA_004026965.1. Classification (NCBI taxonomy): domain Eukaryota; kingdom Metazoa; phylum Chordata; class Mammalia; order Rodentia; family Petromuridae; genus Petromus; species Petromus typicus. The sequence goes on along the minus strand of PVIR01035529.1, from coordinate 3,840 downwards.
ATTACCAATTGCTTTAGAGAGGTTTGTTGTAATAAAAATTTGGATAGTATAATAGCAGTGTTCCTGGATAATTAGCAAAAGTATGTACATTCCAGATACCTTTGATTTAGCCATAATCACATATGTATGCCTTTTTTGGACAAAAATATATATTTTTATAAAAAACTGATCATCCAACTTTAATGATTTCATATATGGACTCAAGAGGGTAGTAAAAGGAACAGACCCAATTATGACAAGGTGATTCAGGGACAGAAAAATCAAGTTCCTCAGGAAAAGAAAAGTATAAAATTAGAGATTCAAATACATTTATTCAGCCCCATTCTCATCTTCCCACCAATGATGTTAAATGACTCTTCCATTTATAAAGGCTTTCAGTGATCTCGTTGCCCTATTTGTGATCTATCCTTACTGAAAAAAATTGTGACTGCCTCTCCTGAAGTGCTCTTACTTGATCTGAAATACTAGCTATTTCATTTTTATAAAACAGCCTTTTTGGTTCTTTATGTAGGTTTATTTTAATTAACTGATAAAAGAAAAGGGAGCTGATTAGCATTTTCCATCCCAATATCACCTATCTGCCCGGCTAAAAATTCTTCATTCAATCTGTTTCTTTACAATCTACTATTTGCTGAAGTTGGCGAAATTTGCAAAGGCATCTTGCTTAGGCTGCACAGTTCCCGAAGTCATCGCCATGCTAGGCATGCCCATTCCCATTGTGCCCGTTAGGCCCATCCCAGCAGCTGACATCCCTATGTTCATGTTCATGCCCATCATGCCCTGGTTCATCATTGGAGCGTTGCCCAGAGGGGTCATTCCCATGGTGCCAGTCATCACGTTAGGCAGACTCATAGGCATGGGGCCCCCCAGCAAAGGGTTAGTTTGTGGCCGGACAGGGAGCATATTTGATGGAGAACTGAGGTTCACAGCTCCAAAACTTTGAGTCATCACATTCAGAGGCTGTTGCATATCTACCAGAAGAAGAGACAAAAGAACTTTACCAAATTAAATTCTCAACATTCAAAGAAAAGAAAAGGTGTAATTTTCCTGATATCAATACTTCTAGTCCCAATAAATTTCAGTTTTTATTAGAGAAGTTAATTAATCTGCATCACTTCATATTTTTTTCTTTCAAGACATGGTCTTGCACTGTATATGGATGGCCTGAGATTTACTTTGAAGCTCAGGTAGGTTTTGAACTCATACTCATAGTCCTCTTGCCTTAGGCTCCTGGGATTAGGATACTGGGATTATAGACATATATCACCCTTCCCAGGTATACTGGTTGTTCTTCAGAAATATTTGGTGGTTATTGACCCTAGTTTCAAAGATGTAAAAATACTAAGAATGGGATATACATGACCCCAAAATATTGCTACAAAATTTACTGCTGAATCTTATCTAACATACTGTTAAGAGTTAGTGTTTATTAAAATCCTTTAAAAAGTTATACTCGACTGGGATTTAGCTCAGTGGCACTTCCACCTGCCTGGCAAGCTCAAGGTCATGAGTTCAATCCTAGATTCTGCAAAAAGAAAAAAAAATTTATACTGTTTGAGTCACTGTTTCTAGAACAGTATATTACAGAAAACTCAGAGATACAAAGATTTATACAAAACCACAGAACTATTTACAGTTAAAAAAAAAAACAGCTAAAAACAATTTAAGTAACCAACAAAAAGAAATAAATACTTACATGACAGGTAAATATAAAAATATAAAAATTGCTTTTCCCTAAAAATATTCAACAAAAAAAATGCAATTTAATGTTGGGGATTAGCAAGAAACAAAACAACATGGACAGATTGCCCCTCACACATGATAAATATGCTTTAAAATGATGAAAAGCTATAGTGATTACCCAGCCTGCAGAACGTAAATGATTTTTCTTTCTCTCATTATTTACAAAAATGATTATATGGTAAAATTATTTTTGAGACAAGAGTCTTACTCCATAGCTTTCAGGCTGGTCCTGAACTCAGCCTCAAACACTGCAATTCTTCTGCTTCTGCCTCCCAAGTGCTGGAATTACAGGCGTGAGCCACCATGCCCAGCACTGTGGTGTGTGGTACTGATTTGTGGTGGGCGTGAGTCACCACAGCCCAGCATTGTTGTATGTGGTTACCAGGGATCGAACCCAGGACCTTGTGCTTGCAAGGCAGGCGTCAGAACCACTGAGCTAAATCCCCGGCCCAATATGGCAAATATTTTTATTTTAGTGATCAGGCCACCAAAACTTACAATGAATGTTATCACACCAAAACCAGAATACAGTCTGTTGGTGTGGTAGGAGAGAGAAGTGCTATCAAGCAAGCAAGCATCACCCAAGAAGATCTGAATTAAATACTCAGTCAACTACACTTCATCACAGCTTATGTTATCTATTTTTATTTCAATGCTTGAAGCAGTGTCGGCATCAGGACAAAAGTACACAAAACTGAGTGTGCTGAGGAGACTTACTCTGTTGCTGAATCATTGTATTGAGTGATGGCTGCTGGGGTTTGGCCGGCTGCATACCAGGTAGCAAGTTGTCTAGACTGATGTTTACGCTGGGGTCAGACCAAGTAGAAGGCAGGGTTTTGCTGACTGATTTCTGGACCATATCTGTATTCTGATTATAGAGAGGATTAGGCTTCTGCAGCACTGTGCTAACATTTTGCAAAGGCTGAAAAATAAAGAAATGCTCTAAAAATTAAGCATCTGTTCTATAAAGATTATCACAGGACAATTTAATCACATTAAACTTTGAAATGAAAAAGAGCCCCAAATGCTGTATGCTAATGTTTTTAATACCCTGAGTCACCAACTTCTGGTTACTCTCAAGTCCCAGTCATGTTTGCAGTTGAAAAGTCCAAATAAATCTTCAGAATAATAACTATTCTTTGGGTAAGTAACTCAAAATGTAGAAGACACCCTATGTAGCCAATGCCAAGAGCAACTACCAAAACAGATTAGCACTATTTTCAAGAAAAGTCTAAGTGGAAATTTGTTTGTTTTTGTGTAGTGCTGGGGATTCAACCCAGAGCCTGTTAGTTCACACTGAACAATATACCCAGCCTGTTTTTATTTTGAGACGGTGTCTTATTAAATCCCCAAATTGCTCAGGTTAAACTCAAATCTGTGGTCCTCTTTGCCTGAACTACCCAAAGCACTGGGATTATAGGTGTGCACCACTCCACCCTGCCTGGAAATTTATTCTTATAAGCAAACTCTCCGTATGATTTTTCATACATGAGGCACAATCATGAAACAACAAATTCTACTTCACATATCCTGAACGACATCTCTCTGCTTTGTGCACTCTTCTGGCTAAAGTGGGCTACACTAATGGAACTTCATAAATGGCCTAATTTAGGAGAAAGCAAAACTTCAGAAGAAAAGAACCAGAAGTGGTTGGTGGGTACGAAGGGTAACTTATGAAAAGTACAAAAGAAAGTAACAGTGCAGGAAGAAAAAATTTTAAATGTATTAATGCAAAGAAATAAAATACAGGTACAATTAAATCAAATTTAGGTCTTATTTCTGTTATACGAAGTTATCTTCTTTTTTCTTCTCCTCCTCTCCTTCATCCTAACATTCAAGAAAATCTACACATTAAAATAAGCAACCAGAATCACAAATACTCTCAATAGCTATAGTCAAAACAGCCAAGTTCTTGGTACAACTAGACACCTATGAATCTGTTCAAATTCTAAACTAGTAGGGCGGGGAGTTAGCTCAGTGGTTCCAGCGCCTGTCTTGCAAGCGCAAGGACCTGGGTTCGATTCCCGGTAACCACATAACAATACTGGGTGTGGAGACCCACACCCAGCAGCAACCAGTACCACATACCACAGTGCC
>PVIR01035528.1:0-16399 GCA_004026965.1 Petromus typicus | reverse complement strand
TGCTCTGAGTTCAAGGTTGAGCTCAGGGCCAGCCTGAACTGTAAAAACAAGACCCTGTCTTAAAACAAAAAAAATTTAAAGCCAGTCTAGGGATCCAGAGGTAGGGAAGAGAATCTCTTTTGCAGCTGCTGAGAGCATCCCACCCCTATGTCATAGTCACCCCTCTTGCTTAGCTTTTTGCTGGGGAAAAGGTTGAGCATCTGTTTTTTTCTTTGTGAGCCCCTAGTAGAATTCTTGTTGAAATGGGTCTTGGAACTGACCTGTTTGGAAAAGAGCTGAAGGTCAGAGCTGTCCAAACTCTTCATAGTGTGGCTCCTTCAAAAGGGTAGCCTGCAGTTGGCCTGAGGGCCACACTAGGAAGGCTGTGGGACTATGGACGGCTATGCATGTGAATGACAGCCCAGACGACCGATAGCATCTGCGTGCTGAGCCCTCACTGCTCACGTGGATTCCGGGGTTCAGAGCAGGATGTGGCAGAGCCTGCAGACAACGACAAGGGTGAGCACTCCTGCAGGTTGTGCCCTAGTCTGGGCCTGGGCTGGGTAGCCAGACCTGGTGCTGCCCTGCCCTCCCTGTCCAGTATGATGAGCCAGGCCTTGCAGCTGTTTGTCCATCCCGAACCTGTTACCCCAGCCGGGCCCTGGAGCAGCAGGCACGACAGCCACTGTGCAGGAGTCCTTGTGGCCTCGGGTTGGCTGGCCCTTTCCTGTCAGCAGCCTTTCACTCGCCCTCTCCGGGGCCCAGAGCTGGGTGGTACTCTCCGGAACATGTCACGCGGGCAGATGGAGAGAAGGAGAAGTTGGTGGCAGGCTCAGAGGAGGGACTGGACACCTGGGTAGGGCTGGCGTGTGGGATCATATGTGTCTAGGCAGCCGGGACAGAGAGGGTGATTGGCATTTGCATCCAAAACTCTCTGCAAGTGTGGCCTTGGTGCCCGAGCCTGGCAGGGGTAACCCCAGCCACCCGCAGTCCCTGGGTTGATGCAGGCAGTGGGAAGAGCAGTACACTACCTAGACACTGGCCCTCTGTGACCTCAGAATACACATTGCAATTCTGTACTTGTGATGTCCCTTGGGGATTCCTTCACTCAAAAAGAGTCCCTGGGATGTCCTCTTTCATGCACACAGACCTAGTGACCTTTTTCTTCATTTTTACCCTCATTTTTAATATTTGAAGGCACTGGTTGCCACTACTACAAGGCCTAGGTTCCCAGAGGACCTTAGGCTTTGGTTTGTACAGTTAACAGATATCTGATCCAGCATCCAGAATTCCCTGATCTTTATGTCCTATCCACAGTGCTGAGCCCTCTTTCTGGGCCCAGGCATGGTGCTGGCCCTGGCACTAACACTGGGCATGCCTGGTGTACCACATCCCCTCCAGGGCCTGCCTTGGGGCTGAGGCAGGGGGCTGCCTCAAGCCCTGGCAGGAAGGGGTTTGCTTGGCTGGACACCGGGGTTAGGGAATGCTGCCTTTGGACCGGAAGTGGGTCGGTGGCAGTTAGTGGTATGGAAAGCAAGGTTTGAGGCTTTGCTGAGGCATGTGCACGTGGGGGCCTGTGGAAGCTAAGCCCAGATGTGCTCTCTGCCTGTCACCGGGGACCTGAGAAGCCTCTGGGGTCTAAAGAAAGGTCAGGAAAGTCCAACCTTAGTGTCAGCACCCTGCAGGGGACCCTGACGATAAATGAGGGTGCTTGAGGACACTCACAGAAATGGGGAGAGACCAAGAGACAGTGGGACACGTGGATGGCGAGAGGCCCGCCCCACAGCTCCCGGCCCTCCTGTGCACATGGGTGGCTGGACTAATGAGGACGAACCCGAGCCTCTTGGGATTTTTGTGAAGATCAGAAGCCCAGCCCAGAACAGAGAAGGCTCCCGGGGGGTACCAGTGCCAGCGCCCTCCTCCGAGGCCCTCGGTATGCTGTGAGCCTTCGCTCAGCTCCCTCCATGCAGCGTTAATTTCGGCACCTCAAGCTCACTTTGGAAATAGCATCTCCCATCCCCAAGTTTCAGCAAACTGCAGAAGGGAGGCAGCCCCTCTCCCAGGCAGACGTGTGACATCCGGCCCTGTTTTCCTGGGATCACAGGAGAGGCAGCCGGAAAGGGGAGGGGCATGGACGGAGTTGGCTAAGGCCGCTGAGTGTTGTGTGCAGTGCAGAGGTGGAAGCAGGGCTTCCCACGGCCTCGGCCCGCACTCAGCCAGCGCTGAGCCCCCACTGTGTGCCGGGGTAGAAAGAGCTGTGTGCAGACCACTGAGACCCACTGAACCGAGAGAAGGTCACAGGGAAGGCGGCCAGCTGGAATCCACAGCAGGCCAAAAATAGACACATGCAGCCGAGCCTGCTGGCGCACACCTGTGATCCCAGCACTTGGGAGGCTGAGGCAGGAGGATTGCCATGATTTTGAGTCTGGGCTATGAGAGCCTGCAGGAGAGGGTTGAGGTTCACTGGGGAAAGCAGCCTGGCTTTGGGGGACCTGGGAGCTTACTTCCATCACTTCCTTCAGACTATCATTCGACAGAAGACCACCAGGAGCCTTACTCAACCTTTTCTGCTTTTTGCCTAGGTTCTCGCTGCAAAAGTGCTCAACCTGGTCCTGCCCAACCTGTCCCTGGGCACAATCGACCCCAACATACTGTCTCGGAACAAGGAGGAGGTGAGCATCCTGCTAATGCCGAGAGTCTCCAGGTGATGGGGACACAGAGTGGGGGAGCCCACGGCGCAGCTGTGGGGCCAGGCAGAAAAGCGTGGCAGTGTGTCAGCGGTGACCTGAACATGCACAGGACCCAAAGAAGCAGTGCTGCACCCAGAGACCATAGTTCTGTTCAGGTGGGCGTGGCACGCACACCTGTGATCCTAGCACTGTGGGAGGCTTAGGCAGGAAGGTCATGAATTTCATCTCATCCTGGGCAACTTAGCACCTCAGCAAGGCCCTGTCTCAAAATTTAAAGACAGAAAAAGGGCTGGGGGCCAGGAATTTAGCTCCGTGGTTCTGGTGTCTGCCTGGCAAGCGCAAGGTCCCTAGTTCAATCCCTGGTAACCACATACCACAATGCTGGGCATGGTGACTCAGGCCTGGAATCCCAGTACTTGGGAGGCAGGGGCAGGGGGATTGCTGTGAGTTAAAGGCTTGCCTGGGCTACATCATGAGTAAAGCCAGCCTGAACTACAAAGTGAGACCTTGTCTCCAAAAAAATAAAAAAACAAAAAAGGGCTGGGGATGTAGCTCAGTGCAAAGGCCATGGGGTTAATGCCCAGTAATGAAAAAAATAAAGTCTATTCACAAGTTTTCACTCTGTAGGTTCCAAGGGGCCACTAGTACCTCTGTCTGTGCAGCTGGTCTGCAGCAAGCATCTCAGGCTGATTCTGTGAGGTGTGGCCACCCGGGCATGGGCAGAGCAAGCCCAGCTCCGGGAGAGAGAGCAGACCAGGTGCAGGGGCGCAGTTGTGCCCTGTGTGTGTGGAAGATGTCAAGACGAGCCCACCAGTCAGCACATCAGTTTCCTCTCTTGCCTCAATCTGTGAATTCGCTGATTTGCTGGCTCTTGAGGTCCCTGGCTGTCTGTTGGCTGCCTCAGTTTCCCTGGACAGTCAGGCTCCGACTTTGGGGCTTTGACCTAAAGCAGCCCTGGAGTTTGCTGGGAATGTTGACACATGTTAGAAAAGCCCACGGGGCCCCAACCCATGTCCTGGAGTAAACCTGGCCCAGCTGCAGTCATCTCAGAGGTGCCTGGTCATTCCAGGTGAGTGCCGGGTAAAGAAAGAACCACTCTGAAAGCCAGTCTGTAGAGTAAAACAGCAGGCGCTCAGGAGTCAGAGAGCCAAGGCCAACACTGATGACAGAGTCGCAGACACGAAAGCTGGTCTCTTGCTTTCGTGTCTGAGAGAGGTTGAGCAACTTGTCCATGTTGCACAGCAGTCAAGATTTACCCAATTGCCATCTAAGCCTGGGTGGTGGTTGAGTCACCTGCTGCCCTGTGCCCACAACCCCCTGGTAATGGTGACAAGCCCTAACGTCTGGCCTCTGGAGGAACCCAGGAAGGGCAGCCTAAGGACTGTACTCTAGCTGGAAAAATAAGGAGCAGGGTGTGGTGGTGCATATCTGTAATCTCAGCACTCCAGGAGGCTGAGGCAGGAGGATCACCCTGAGTTCCGGGCCAGCCTGGGCTATATGACAAGCATTTGGATGCCTCTGCTGCCTCTCGGGGAATTGGCCCCTTGCCTAGAGCCTGTCCCCTGAGTCTCCTTTGAATGTTGCAAGGGACTTTCAAAATAGCAACACCAAGGGGAAAATATGTTCACCTCGGGCCCCTTCTGCCACATCAGGAGTCCCAAGGCTCAGCTTTAGCAGAGACATTTCCCAGGGATCCCTGCAGGTCTGGACGCGCGTGGAGCCGAGCAGTGGTGCCCGAGACGTGGTGGAGCGGGCTGTGGGCGGTGGGTGGATGGGGTGTCTATTGAGGGACAGCGTCCACAGTGCAGCATTTGTTGGGGTTTGTTGTGAGTCACCTCATAGCTGCCTCTACAAGCCTCCTCCGGGAGAGGACAGCAGACAGCCTTCCTCTGGCCGCACGCTGCCCAGCGGCCTTAGTGGAATCTGCTTCCGTCCCCTGTAACCTGGGAAGCCAGTCTCACCACCCACATTTGCAGTTGTGGAAGCTGAGCCCACGTTGGGGCCCAGAATACCAGCTCCCTGTGGAGATCTGAGCCCGGGCTCGCTGTGCTCCAGGGAGAGTGCTTTAGGCAGTGGTGCCCTGAACGAAAGTGCTCTGGCATTATTAGCTCAGAACGCCAGTGACTGACACGTTCACCCCTCCCCCCAGCAGTGGCTTTGCATACCGCAGTGACTCCATCCCCCGCCAGAAAGCCTTGACCCCTGGGACCTGTGCGGAGTGGGGGAGGCAGCTGAGCAGTATCTAGAGCCCTGCACCGCTGGCAGCAAGAGCGCTGCTTTCTCCCTGAGCCTGAGACAGAGGGGGACAAAGAAGAAAGCTGTGGTTTTTCTTCCTTCCTGAGATAGGGTGTCAGGATAGCCCCGGCTGGCCTCGAGGTCACAGTGGCCTCCTGAGTGCTGGGATTACACGCGTGGGTCACCGTGCCCCACTGGTGTTTTGCACTATGTGGATGTAACCCAGGACCCCTTTGCATATTCCGGATGAGCACTTGCTACCCCTGAGCTACCTCTTGAGCCTTGCCGCTCTGAGTGCCCCCCTGGGGGCATCTCATTTACAGATGCATAGTTCTGTGTGAACCTGGGCAGACTCTAGCAGTAGGCCCTGATGGACCAGCCAGCCCCGCTCCTGACTTTCTTTGGTGTGGTCAGTGTCAAGGATTAGTTCCCATGACTCTGTCCCCTCTGTGGCCTGAGCACGTGGCCGGAGGCCTGGGAAGGGCCCATTGGGCTGCTGCGGAGGAGTGGTGGTCCCATCCAGGCCTTCAGCTAATTCCAGCCTCAGCTAATGACAGGCAGAGCCGCCCACTCAGTCCCCAGGACCCGGCCTCCCATGGAAGCCCCTCCCATAGCCACCAGCTGCTTCCCAGAGGCTCAGTGATTGAGGCAGATTGTACCTGTCTAGTGTCTTCCTTTGCCCCAGAATACAGGTTTGGTTGAGGAGCCAACATTTACTAATGCCCTAAAAAACCAAGGAAGAGCTGGGCATGGTGGCCTGGACCTACAATCCCAGCACTTGGGAGGCTGGGGCAGGAGGGTCATGTGAGCTTGAGACCACTCCGGGCTACCTACTGAGAGTCTGGGGACACGTCTTAGATTGCAGGAACAGCGCTGCTTCGAATAGGGCATGCAGACATCTCTCTGAGACCCACTCCTTCCGCCTTTTGGAGTGTGTCCCCAGAAGTGAGCTCACGAGATCAGGAGATGCAGTTTTATTCTGCACGCTGGGGGTGGAACCCAGCACCTCTCCCATGCTAGACAAGTGCTCACCCACTGAGCTACATCACAGCCCTTTTTATTTTTTACTTTGAGACAGGGTTCACTCTGTCTGAATGGTGTCTTTAGAGACACCATTCAAGCCTAGGGTGGCCTTGAATTAAAGATCCTCCTGCCTCAGCCTGCCCAGTCGCTGAGATCACAGGTGTGCACCCGGTCCTGGGTTGAATTTTAAGTACCTCGCTGTTTCCCACAACGGTGACACTATTGTACATTCCCATGACAAGCACGGGGCCCTGGCGACCCTGACCCCTGTCATGGCAGCCACTTTCTGGTTCTCAGTCCTTACACCACCCACCTGAAGCTCCCTGGAGTTCCCGACCTGCCGCCTCAGGGTTCACAGGGGATGCGGAGGCCAAGCAGTGATTGTGGTGAGAGGGTGCTGGGGGCTCAGACTCGGGAGTGTGGGCCAAGGCGATGGACCCTGAGGCCCAGACCAACACAGCGACGGCCAAGCGAAGAGTTCGAATGGTGCCATCTGCAAGCCTGGGGCTCATGTGTAGGGCAGGAAGGTCAGACCAGGCACCTGCTGCCCCCAGCAGGGCGAGACGCCTCCATGAGGCCAGAGCCCCAGAAAGGCTGATACTTCAGACCCCGAGGGAAAGCGCTGCAGGGCTCAGTCAGGGCCAGGGTCAGCTGGAGCCCAAACCCAGGCTAGTCCAAGGCCTCTGCTTCCTCCCAGCACACAGATCCCTGGCCACAGTCCAGTCAAGAGGTGTGGGAATGCCAGGGACCTGCCAAAGACCAGGGCTTTGAGATTCTTTAAAACTTAAACTCTCTTTTGAGATCATTGTGATCCACATGCAGTGGTACCTCTGGTCACCCCAACATGTGGGAGGCGGAGGCAGGAGAAATTGCTGCAAGTTCAAGGCCGGCCTGGACTATGTAGCAAGGTCCTCTCTGAAAAAAGAAATAAAAATGATCAAGAGATCTCAGCTCCCCATTAGTCAGTTTCCCCAATATGCACATCTCGCAAAGTGGAAGGGTATCCCCACCAGGGTACAGACCTTTATACAGTCTGCTGTAGAGCGTCCTTATCCTGCAGGACCACTGTGTTGCACCTGTATGGCTGCTTCCCCTTCCCTCCTGCTCGCTTTCCTTCTTTAGCCCTGACAGACATAAATATGTATTTCTCTGATTCTGTGATTTCACGGATTAGTCACATAGGGAGCTGGTGACAAGCTCGGTGGTGGGGCCCTTGCATGCGTGTGGTAGCCTTGGATTCCATCCATACCCTAGAGAAAACATAAAAAGATCTGGATGTGCTGGTACAAGTCTGTACTCCCAGCTGCTTGGGAGCCTGAGGCAGGAGGATCATGAGTTCAAGGCCAGCCGAGGCAACTTCGTGAGACAAATACGATTTTAAGAAGCGCTGAGGCTGCAGCTCGGTGGTACACAATGCACTAGCGTGCGCAGGCACTGGGCTCCCTCCTCAGACGCCAAATGAGGGGCTACAAATGGAGCCAGACAGTAATTAACCTTTGGAGACAACTTCTCGCTCTTTGTTTTTAAGGACTTGCGATTTGTTCTGCTGATGAGTCACCTGGGAGGGCCAGGGGCGCCTGGCCATCTCCTCGCTGGGTTCAGTAGAACAGGACACGTCCCTAACACTGTTGGCGTTTCCCTCCTTATGCCCTCAAAACTGGAAGGCAGCGGTGATCGGGATGGAGGGCAGGGTTGGTCTCGCAGTGTCTGCTTCCCCGTGTGGCTCAGCTCTCCGCTCGTGTGTTCCCCTCAGCCCCACTGCAGGCTGTGGCTGTGGTTCACATCAGCGCCTGCCCTTTCCCCGACACATCTGGCAGCTCCTTCCCCCGGCCCAGAATAGGTCATTGTGCAAACAGAGTGTATGCGCTCGAGATGTGGGAGAGGAAGCCAAGGACAGGAACCTGCCAGGGCCGCGGAGCAGCGTGAGCCAGAGCAGATGCCCCCAAGGGGCCTGTTGCTCCGGGTCAGCAGGACAAAGTGTTAGGCCTGTTTCAGGAAGTGGGTGGCAGAGGATACATCACAGCGGGCCAGGGAGCCCTTCCCTTGCAGAGGCCTGGAGGAGCCCGGGTGTACATACAGCATGTCACAGGTGGGACTGGCCTAGGGATACAGGAGTGGGTTGAGCCCCTGATGCCAGGCAAGAATGCCATACACAGAGCAGGGCTCACTTCTTTGGTTGGTGACTTTTCAGTGCTATGACACTGTCTTGTGATATAGTATTTTCAGAGAGCTCTTTCACAATCCTTTCACATAAAGTATATACCTGCCTCTTCTTCTCACCTCTTATTGGCTAAAACACAGTCACATGACCATACCCAGTTGCAAGGGACACTGGGAGATATCTTTAGTTCAGGAAGCTGTGTACCTAGTGGGATGTCCAGGCTTCTACAAAGATCAGGAATTGAGTTAACTAAAAGCAGGCAGATTGTCAGGCTTCTTGGGACTCAGTTTTCTCATCTATGATGCCATGGCTGGGCGGTTGTGAAAGTTAAATGAGTTAAAAAGCATACAAACATTGCAGTGCATATGGCCAGAGCTCACATGTCCACTGTTCTTACTTTTTATTACTGAAGAAGATCCTGGACAGAGTGCCCTGGCATCCTGCTGGGCACAGGGTATGGCGTTGGAACACAGTGGTGTGCCCTGGATTGCTCTTATTGCAAACCGGCCTGTGTGCCACACAGCTCTCTACCCTGAAGGGCAGCTGGCCCTGGGTGACTGTCCCACACTGCCCCTGCACTGCCTGCCAGTCTTGTGTCCCCTTGGCCTGTGAGCAGATGGTCCAGCCCTGTGGCCTGACGCCAGCTCAGCTGCAGGAAGTGGCTAATCCATCTCGTGTGGCTTCACAAATGGTCTGCTCTGTGATGCTCAGCCCCAGCATGGGATGGAGTCCAGGATGGCAGGGTTGCCGCAGGACCACCTGTCCCCTCTCAGCATAGGTGGGGAGCTCTGGCCTAGGCCCAGTGGGGGTGGGAACAAAGGGAGTCTGGCCCAGTCTCTGGGGACTTTGAGGGAAGCCCAGAGGGACCCGTACCTCAACCCCTCCCCAAACCACACCCCATGCCAAGTCTCCACTGGTGAGGGCAAGGGAGAGAGCGGAGGGTAGCTGGTCTCATGCAGTCCCCTGAAGTGGCCCTGGAGCTTCTAGAAACTTCCTCCCCAGTCCCAGATTGAATGGTTCCAAGCCATCCATATGTTCCCAAGTGAAGCCAGTACCCAGAGAGGCCAGGGAGCACAAGGTCAGGGTCCCAGCATGACCCTGATGAGGGGCCAGGTTCTGAGCCTCCAGCGAGGGTGAGTGGGAGGTAGGCCAGTGACTGAGGAGGGGGGACACTGTCTGGGCACATCCTGTGGAGGGGCAGAGATGGCTTGGCCATGGCTGGAGCAGCTAGCCTCTCTGGCAGAGCTGTGAGGCCGGCTCCTGTCCTTGGCTTTCCTTTCCCTGAGGCCATGGGCAGGGACCTTGGGGGCTTCTCCCGCCAGCCAGTGCCTCTGTACTTACCATGTGTCCTCACCCTCTTCCACCAGGCAGACACCAAGTCAGGATGGAGGGATAGACAGAAAACAAAATGAAACACTGGAATACCTTCAGACCAGCACTCTGGGAGGCTGAGGCAGGAGGACTACAAGTTTAAGTCCCACTTGGGCAACTTAGCAAGACCTTGTTCTAAAGTAAAAAGTAAAAATAGGGGGCTAGGGATTTAGCTCAGTGGTATTGAGCCTGCCTTATAAACACAAGATCCTAAGTTCAATCCTTGGTACTGAAAAAAAAAAAAAAAAAAAAAAAGCTGGGGATATAGCTCAGAGTGAAGGCCCTGGATTGAATCCTCAGTGTTATAAAAAGAAAAAAGAAAACCTTCAGAGCTATCGTGAAATCATCAAGGTGAACAATACAATGCTGGTAATATTTTTTTAAACAGAAATTAATACTCCAGTCTTTCTACAGGGCTAAATACACAGCCCTCAGTGCCCGTAGGCTCCCCAGCCAAGGATTCAACTTGATTGTTTTTGCCGTTTTCTCTGAACTGCACAGCTGAATAGTGTTGGCACTGTCTAGGGTGTGACAGACACACTTTGGTAACAATCTTTTTTTTGAGACAGGGTCTCGCTTTGTGGTTCAGGCTGGCCCTGAGCTCAGCCTCAATCACATCACAGCAATCCTCCTGCCTCTGCCTCCGGAGTGCTGGGATTACGGGTGTGAGCCACCACGCCCGACACTGTGGTATGTGGTACTGATAGCTGCTGGGTGTGAGTCTCCACGCCCAGTATTGTTATGTGGTTACGGGGGATCAAACCCGGGTCCTTGTGCTTGCAAGACAGGTGCTGGAACCACTGAGCCAAATCCCTGGCCCAGTGACAATCTGAATTAAATGACCCAGTATGCGAAGGCTGTACACAATGCAAGGCCATTTTATGTGCGGGACTTGGCATCCTTGAACTTGATGAAGTCTGGGATTCTGGAACCAGCCTGGGGAGGCTGGTCCAAGTGTCAGGCCAAACAGGCTGCTGGTTCTAGGTAGTCCTGTGCCACACCCAGAGGACTTGAAGGGACTCAGTCCTGAGGAAAAGTACCCAGAAAAGCTGGGGATGATGGTACACACCTGTAGCCCCAGCACTTGGAAGGCTGAGGCAGGAGGATCCCTGTGAGTTCAAGGCCAATCTGAGCTATCCTATCTCAAATAACCAAAACCAAAATGATCCCAGAAACCAGGTCTGGCTGTGCACTGATGCAACCCCTCTTTTCCGACCCAGGTTGAGATCTATAACTCAGACCCTCTCGTCTATCACGGAGGGCTGAAAGTGTCCTTCGGCATCCAGCTGCTGAACGCCGTGTCGCGGGTGGAGCGGGGGATGCCCAAGCTGACGCTGCCCTTCCTGCTGCTCCAAGGCTCCGATGACCGCCTGTGTGACAGCAAAGGGGCCTACCTGCTCATGGATGGGGCCAAGAGCCAGGACAAGACACTCAAGGTGAGAGGCTATCCTGCCGGTCATCCTTGGGCCCCTCCAAGGCCGGTACCAGTGCGGCAAGGCTAGCAGCAAACAAGAGGGTCTTGGGGCGCGTGCACTGCCCTTAGCTGGTCGTTTCACGTGTGTGAGCCTCAGGAAGAACAGAATGTCGGCAGACGGCACGGGCACGGGAAGGACACACAGCCTAGGCACGAGGAAGTGACTCTCCCAGACAGTGGCATGTCCAAGCCCTGAGGATGCACAGGTGCCCAGCACCCTCTGCAGCAACTGTGGCAGCTCAGGGCAGGTGGCACTGGGCAGCCAGGCAAAGCTGCCCCAGGAGAAATCGACTTCTCCTCGGGCTGAGCAGCAAGTGACAAATTCTAGCTTGAGATTGTGACAAGGGAAAGGCAGAGAGACTGAGTGAGACACCGTGCCTCGGCACTGGCCAACTTGGTGTCTACAGATAAGTGTCTGGATGGAGGAAAGGTGCCTATGTACAGCAGGGTCCTGTTCTGCCGTAAGAACAAATATTTGTGGCTCCATGGAAGAAACCAAGGGGTGTCATGCTGGGTGATGTCAGCCAGGTGCAGAGAGAGATATTCCTGTCTTAGTCTCTTTCTTGGTCACTGAGACACTCTGCCAACACCTGAAAATTCAAAGAGGAGAGGTTTCTCTTCACTCGTGTTTCAGTACACTGTCAGTTGCCTCCCAGGCAGGGCAGCCAGGCCTGGGGCCTGGCGGAGGAGAGCTGCTTTCCACATGGTGGATAGGAAGCAGAGAGAGAAGGGAGATGGGCCCTCCCAGGCCATGCCTCACAGACCCCTCTTCTGGCCAGGCCTGGTCTCCCAGAAGGATTCTTCTCCCAGAACCACAGGATGTTCCCTGGGGCACGGACTGGTGAGGAGGAGCCGCCCACGGTGCTCTGTCAGAGCTGGATGATCCTGGTCTGGACAGAACTGAGGACTAACCAGGGCTCCACCTTCCCAGTTCTCCACTGGGTAGAGAGCATGCAGAGAGGTCAGCCTTGAGGTAGAAGCACCAGAAAAGGCTTCAAGGCCCAGGGCTGGAGGAAATCGCTAAGGAGACCAGAGAAGTGGCCCACCAGCCTATCTGTGAGTCACCGGGGTGGCAGGAACTGCTTCTAGATGGGACAGAGACCAGGCAAGGACACTTTCAGCCACAGTGTTGCTGGAAGACAAGAAGTCAAATAGCAGGAAGCATCAAGGGCCCATCCCCCTGCCACACAGGTCCTGCCACAGACAGCTGCCAGGGACTGGAGACAGCAGAAGGTGGACTGGGATGTGTTAACCCCAGGCACATCGGATCCCTTCTGTAGTCACGGTTGCTTGGGAGGCTGAGGCAGGAGAATCACTTGAGTCCAAGAGTTCAGCATCAGCCTGACATCATAAAAGAAATTGTCTGAAAACAGAAAGGGGAATGTGGGCCCCGTAGTGATGGGTGCGAGTGCCCAGTGCTCTCTGGGCACACAGAGAGGTCTGGGATCGTCAGCCCTCCCCTGTCGGAGGCCCTGCCAGCACAGCCCTCATTCTGTATCTCTCCTGACTGCAGGTTTACGAAGGCGCCTACCACATGCTTCACAAGGAGCTGTCAGAAGTGACCAACTCCGTCTTCCATGAGATAAACATGTGGTTCTCTCAAAGGACAGCCGAAGCAGGAGCCAGGTCCCCGCCCTGAGCTGGGGCTGGGTGACCCTCACGCCTGCGGCCCAGGGCCTGGGGGAGGCGGGCAGAGGAGGGCACAGCCACACAGGAAATCAGGAATCAGAAGAATCCCTAACAATCTACTTTAATCAGAGACATTCTTGTGTATGATGCTAGCAGCCACTGGATCTACCTTGAGGGGTGGACACTTTGACACTTTAAGGAGGAGAAAGCAGAGGAGGGTCAGGGAGAGGAGAAAGGTACAAGCATTTCTCCATGGAGGGACCGTGGTGCAATGTCCTTTAAAAAGCTCACACAGCCTTAGCCCGCCTCTCCCAGTCCCATGGACACCCAGGACCCTGTGCCTGGGATGCCAGCCTGCAATAATTGGAGGACTCCCACCCCACTGAGCTCTGTCCCAGTGCTCCTCTGACCAGCTGTGGCTCTGTCAGGTGATGAGGCGGCCTTTATCCCCACCAAGGCTGTCCGTGACCCCATCAGGCCCAGTGTGGCTATGGTGAAGCTGGTGCAGGGGGTGCTCGCCCAAGGGAGAGCGCTGGGCGGGAGCCTTCCCTTCGCCACAGAGCTGGCCTGTCCCAGAGGTGGCCTTGGCAGGGCTGCTGTTTCCTGGTGCTGTGGGGTGAGAGGGGCTGAGGAGAGACTGGCGCCGTGAGTGTCCTCACCAGTGCAGCTGCAAAGGTCCTGGAGCTGAGTGGCAACCCAGGGAGGGTGGAGGACCGGCGCCTGGCCTTCCCTTTCCTTGGGTACCCAGCACTGTCTGAACTCACAGTGCTGGCTCCACAGCTACCTCTGGTGGCAGCACAAGGGAACTGGCCCCACACACCAGGCCAGGCAGAGACCAGTGAGCCACCTTCTTGGACAAGGCCTGCGCCCAGCTGTCCTCTCAGGTGCCAACCTCAGCCTGGCCCTGCCCCTGGCCTCAGTGCCAGCAATAAGAGGCTACCCAGCTCACTTGCCTTGGGTGCCCTCACCTCAGTAGTCCCCTGTGCGGCTGCCAGGCCTCACAGGGCCTGTCCCCATCCCGTCCCTGGGGTGGCAGCCCCGAGTGGATCTCCCTGCTGTAGGCAGTGATGGTCACTTGGCTGGGCCGTGGGTGTCCCTGCCCTGGAAGTTCTGCCCACTCCATCAGCCCTAGCCCCTGCAGCCTGGGGATAGTTTCTGCCATCCGCAGCCTGCCAGGCACCCTGGGCTCTGATTTGTGACTCACACAGGGCCCACTGTCCTAGATGCATGACAACAGTGCCTGTCCCCAAAGGGATGTGGCTGTGTGGT
This sequence comes from Petromus typicus, assembly GCA_004026965.1. Classification (NCBI taxonomy): domain Eukaryota; kingdom Metazoa; phylum Chordata; class Mammalia; order Rodentia; family Petromuridae; genus Petromus; species Petromus typicus. Next base: position 2,568 of record PVIR01035528.1, on the reverse strand, counting down.
GACCACAGTGCCCTGAGGTGCATGGATCTGCTTCTGTGGGTGTGAGTCAGATACACATGCTTAGCTCTTACACGTCTGGCTGTGGAGTCACAAATGTGACAGGGAGTGTGGGGGGACAGGGGACGTGGGTGTGCCACATCCACAGCCAACTCCGGCACTGCCTGACGGCCCCCACGGAGCCCTCTGGAGCCCAGTGTCCCATGTGCCTTCGGGAGGCTGGGGGCTGTGATGTTCTGCCTGGCCAGCCCAGGTCATGTCAGGGAGTGTGGGTCAGAGGAGAGGAGGGTGGAGGCCAGGAGAGGCAGCGGGGCCCCGGCTGGACCCTGGGCCCTGGCACTGGTGTGGACACTACTTTTCCCCTGCAACACAGGCAGTGTGAGTCCTCTTTGGAAACGGGTTCCAGGTCTGACAATCTTTTTAGGAAAAGAAGCCTCCTATCGGTAGTAGGGGTCACAGGGCCCGGGTTCCAGGGACCTCGGCACCAGGGGCTCTAGGGTATGCGGCGTACGCCTCACATGTCTTTTCTTTCTATCACCCATTGCTAACATGAACCTACTAGGATCACAGTGATTTTCCAAGCAATTCACCAATCTCATTGTCACCATGGCTCAGCCACAGCCCGATGCGTATACTATTCTTGGGGAATGCGTGTATCCGCTTAGAACTACTACAGGAACCTTGTATGCCACAGCTAATCCTAATAAAGCAGATGTTTTCGGAGCGCTGGCTGTGCCTATGTTTTTCTGTTGCCCTGGGTCCTGATCCCTCAGACAAATGCTCCTCGGACAGAACCACAGGTCTTTCTCCTGGGGTCGCCATGTCCTTCCCAGACTAGGCCTGGGCCTGATACAGACCCTGCCTGGTGTGGTGGACAGACCTGATTCCTTCACACACATGTCCCCTCATGGTCCCCACAGTGTGGGTGGCACCAGCCCGGGAGGTGGGGAGGGCTCTGGACTCTGCTTGTCCATGTGGGGGTGCGTTCCCACCCTGAGAACACAGCCTGTCCCCAGAATACTGTCCCTGTGTGACGGGGCTAGGAGGGGCAGAGAAGGAGAGGATGCGGGAAGGAGTGGAGGGGCAAACGCTGGAAAGAGCAGAGGGGAAGACTGGACGAGCGGGGTGGGCTGTGCCCCAGGTTGGCTTCAGGCCCGACTTCCACCACCGCCTACCAGGGGCCCACTGAGCCTGTAGCTGTGGCCCGCTCCTGGGTCCTACGAGTGTGGTGGTGGGGTCCTGCTGCTGGCCCCAGAGGCAGCGGATCTGTGCCACCTCCATGCCCTCAGACTCTGCCCAGAACTGCACACATCCTTCCTGCATATGCAGGACTCAGTAGCCGTCTGGGCACCTAGCTGTGCCAGACATGGTGCCTGGCTCAGCAGGGGTTGGTGGCTGGGCAGGGCAGCACGAACTTCCACTCCAGGCCAGCAGCCGGGCCCTGGCAGTGGTAGCCTGAAACCACCGGGCTCCCCAGCCACTGATGGCTAAAGAGTGGGCAGGCAGAGGGGCAGGAGACGGGCCCTCAGCGGCACCTGACCAGGAACACTGTCATTACAGGCCAGCACCATGCTGAGAGCTGTCGCTGCAGATGGGAACCAGAGGAAAGCACCAGGTGTGCATCTTTGAAGAGACGCAGCAGAACCCAGAAGTTGCATCTCATGTTTGTGCTCATATCTACAGCCGACAGGCATGACTGGTCAGTGGGACGCTGGGAAAGGGGCCTGGGCTGGCTGGAAACCGAGGGGCGGCGCTGGGCTATCAGGGAGTGCAGGCGGCTGTCGGGTGGGGGTGTAGGGTGCAAGTCACCCTGGGCACAATGGGGCTTCCTGGAGGTGCCAGGCTCTGATAGCAATAGGAAGATGTGAGGCCAGGCCCTGACAGCGTGTGGCAGAGGGGACACCAGAGCCATAGAGGAGGAGACAGCAGCAGGATTGGTAATGACTAAACCTGAGCCTGAAGAGGAAGAAAAAGCCAGGTCTCGGTGTGCCTGGGCAGTGGGGCTCTGCCCCGCAAGTGTAGGGACTCATATGGCTGCAGGGCCTCTTGCTAGGCTAGCCTGGCTGGCAGGTGGCACTGCTCCCTGTAGATAAATGAATAAACTGAGGCTGGCAGGGGGCTCCCAGCCTAAGGACAGGGACCACGCCTTACAGAAGTCCCCGCCCCAGACCAGTGGCCAGCAAAGCAGGACTGAGCCCCTGGACGGCAGCACGGAGGGAAGAAACCTCCGCTTCCACGCAGCCCCACCACCAGCCCTCCTGGTTCAGGACTGTGCAGCCACAGGACAAAGCCAGAGGCCCAAGTGCACCAGAGTCCCGCCCGCTTCATAAGGGCCTCACTAGAGGGCACAGCATGTGGGTGAAATGCAGCCACACTGGGGTGAGGCTCAGAGGAGGGTGCTGGCCCAGGATGAGGGAGACCTGGGGGTCTAGTACTAGGAGCGAGAGGGGAGAGAGGGGGACAGAGATAGAGGAGACAGAAGAGAGACAGAGATGAGCGAGAGACAGGAGAGAGAAGAGACAGACAGAAGAGACAGAGAGAGAGGAGGGCAGAAAGAACCCCTCCTCACCC
>PVIR01035527.1:0-16405 GCA_004026965.1 Petromus typicus | reverse complement strand
CAAGTTACTTTCCTTTTAATAGTTAGGAACCTTAAAATAGCAGTGTTTCCTGGGTTGCTCTTTGCAGTCTGTATTGGGACCAATACAAGCTGACTGGATGTGCTTCTGCAGTTACTGTGGAGAAAATCAGACTCTGACCTGCTAACCTCAGTCCCTGGGCGCTCTTCCGGCGCAGGCCTGGAGGCCAGTAAGCTCTAACCCCGGCGCGGATTCAGTGACGCAGACTCGGTGCTGCAGTCACCGCTTCCTGAGCCACCCGCTGCCAAACTCAATCCCTGGGACCTCCTCCGGTGTGAGCCTGGAGACAAGTTAGCTCCAAACCCGGCGCAGATTCAGTGACGCAGACTCGGTGCCGCAGTCACGGCTTCCCGAGCCGCCCGCTGCTAAACTCAGTCCCTGGGCGCTCTTCCGGCGTGGGCTTGTAGACCGTGATTGACTTTAACACTCCCCTCCAACCCACTTACATAATATTACATTTTATTTATGATTTAAGTTTGGGAAGATGATGAGGAATAGTGTTCAATTTTTTGTTAATTTTCTCTCACTATGATTTTTTTTTCATTCCACAGACCAAGGACTCAGTGTGAGATTTCCTCCAGTGGTCAGTACATCAGGAGCAGTCGCTAATGTAAACCTGTGAAGAAGATCACCAGGTGGATCTGCAGACATGGTGGTTCACTGAGTGAAAGACTTTTTTCCCAGGATTCCATGTATTACTTGGCCACCATAAGTCATGGAGCACTCTGGGTCTCTGGGGACCAATGTCCAAACGTAAATCTCACACTTGGAAGTCCGTGAACTGTCTAAGTATTTCTCTTCCCTCACAATACAGCCATCTGAGTAAATGCCCTCGGGTCCCTTTCACGGAGTAGAAGAGGGGTAAGCAGTTAGTATGTACTCTCCGTGGAGTTTGGAGGCTTCTGTCCTAGGAACACGGACATCCCTTCTCCCCACTATCCACAGATCCTAAAATTGTCTTGACCAAGAAGCTGATCAGGAAATCGTCCCCTTTTATTCAGGCAACCACTCTCATCTTCCTGCTTCTTCATTTTTGCTCCTTCACTTTGTAGATGTCATTTAGCAAAACAATTCTTGCTGCACATATATTCTGTCCTTCGGTATGATTCCTTGGCTCCCCTTCCACTTGCGTAGCACTACAACAAGCACAGACTTGGGTTTCCTAGCAGCTCAGCACTTGCATCTCACTATCGTTGGCACAGTCTCTGCAATAACTTCACATGAGGTGGAAGGGTTACGTCTTACTCCAGAGGGACAGGCCATCTCTATGAAGGCCAAAATCTCAGACTCATTCACCAAGGATTCCATGTTTCACTGGCTCAACCGCGAAGGTTGACTTCAGCATGACCGACCTGGTCTGCCAGAGCCTTCAAACACCTTTGAAGTTCCATGGCCCAAATTCTGAATACACTTCCTCTTCAATGGGAGACAAGAACCTCATTATAAATCATGCTCACCCTTTGACAGCTCAGTCTTGTGGTGCCCATTTTAGGAGCCTCAGTACAACTTTAGAACGCCCAGGCACCTTCACTATCCTTGTAGGCATTGCTGTGTCTCCAGCTGTCTTTTCTTTTTTTTTATTTATAAAATACCTTTTTAAGAAGGAACTTGTATTCAAGGCTATTTCTATCTACTAGGACTTTTTTGTAGATAAATACAGATGGAATATTTATTAGTTGGGCCCCCACCTTGACCTGATAGTGTCCTTTTTCCACTGTACTATGAATCATGATCAAACAATATGGTGAATGTTTAAATTTTAAAATATTATTACAGTAAAAGACACATTGCCATTAACCTCTCTCAAAATGCTTCTCCCCGTGCCCACTCTGATCACACCTGTCCTGTGTTCTTGTCACTCTGTGAAACAGCCCTGGAAGTCCTCTTTGCTGACTGTCTTTGTCTGTGCTGTCATGGCTGTGTCAGTGTCTTGAATTGATTCAAATGATTTTCCTTTCGACTCTAAAGAAGAGTCAAAAGTTCGATTGTACCAGGTCTGGAGACTACAGGAGATGAAGACACGTCATCGTCATGTTTCCATTTGACAGAATTTGATGCAAAGTGGTTGATTAATAGATCATAATCAAAAAGTATGGGGATTATTTAAATTTAAAACTGTTACAATCTGAAAACATATTGCCCTTATTCCCCCTCAAGATATCCCCCTTGCTTCAAACACACTTTTCCTATCATTTGTGGCAAGGTGTCCCTACTCAAATCAGATTTTTAAAATTTAAGCATTCATGGTACTTGTCAATTTTCTGGCATACTCAGGAATAAATCGATCTTCAGACTCCATCCTCAGCCTCTTCCCAGTGGGTTCCCAGGATCCAGCATCAATTTGAGTCCTGCGCAAAGCAGATGCAGACTAGGATCACATGTTTAAAATGTTCACTGAAGAAAATACCTATGAAGAGGGGAGGGGTGAGGGCCCTGATGGCTTCAAGACTTATAGAGAATGAAGAGAGAGAAGGAAAAATGGGAAAGAGGGACTGCGGATGGTAGAGGTGTTCTCAGAAAAGGGCCACAAGGAGTCCCCAACCGCCGCTCTCCATAGGAGGACTCTTATGCCGGGAAGGAGTGAGCTAGGCCCGGGCCCCTGTCTGGCTAGGTTACCGGCTGGGGAGGATGCAAAGGATGGATTCGGAGAACACACTACAATGGATCCAAAGGAGCGGCAGCCGGAGAAAGTTCTTCGAAACAGCTCTGGGGAGGACATTTCCAAAGCCAAACCCATTGCATTTCCATTAAGATGCTTGTCGAAGTGCTACCAGTGGTTTCATCTTAAAGGATCACTTAGTGACACATTACACTACTACCTACCAGAGTCATGTTCCTACAACATTTGAAGAATGACTGTTGGATTAATACATAAGAATGAAATGGCAGTCTTTCCAAAAGCCTCTGAGCACTTTGTCGAAGCTCTGCGCTATTTGACCAAGCTGGATGGAGCACAGTACCTCGTCCCACTGCGGCATCTGACGGATGCTCAGCACAACTGGAGGTGCGAATCCTGTCTCACCAGTGCATGTCCATAACCGCTAGGGGGAAACACGACAAGGCGTTTCTCAGCACAAGCCTTTAACCACAAAGCTTGTTTGTGCGAACTGAGCAAAAACTGGGCCTGTTCACGCCCAAGTCTGCAGCTTTCTGCACAGGCCTGCTTCCAACATGCAGACACAGCTCTGGCCTCCCACATCTGTGCGCTTCCGCTCTCAGTAAAAGATGTCACTGGCTTCATTAATAGAGACCAACAGGGAATCATACCGAGAGGCATTATTTTACACCCATCCTGTCCGGGCCAAAAATTAATGTCGATTTCATCAGTACCTTACATCGCGAGTTCACAAGGTGTTGGCCTGTGAGCTTCACGTGCTCCTAACCCTCACAGAAGAAATCAGCCGTGTTCCGTGATGCTATCGGGCAGCCCTGATATTTCACCGAGTGTTAATGACCTCATTAGATTAAACCTGCTCCAGGAAACTTAATTTAAAGTGACTTGTGATTGTCTTTCAAGTCCTTATTATGAAGAACTCACAAAAGGAGCTCCCTGAGCAGCCTGCCTGAGCACAGTGAGCAGGAGACGGGCCTTCTCCACGCTCACCAGACTCCTACAGAGCCACGGATCCCGGGAGATCTCGGCATGAAATCAGTGCTTCAAGTGAATATGTTGCATATTTGCCATAACTGTTTGGGTTGCAAGCAATAAAAAGTTTAGTCGAATAAATCAAAAGTATAACAAATCCAAGGGCACAGATTGCCCCTGGCGTAGCTGCATCCTGCAACTTAGCCGTCTCTCTCTACCTCTCCTCTACCTTCCTCCCTTGATGTCCCCTTTTTCCCCTTCTCATATTCCTGCCATTCTGTCTCTCTGTCTCTCTGTCTCTCTGTCTCTCTGTCTGTCTGTCTGTCTGTCTCTCTCTCTCTGTCTCTCTCTCTTTCTCTGTTATGTAGGACTTGTATGTTGAACTCATTATTACCTTTATTTTCTTCCTTCCTTCCTTCCTGTCTTTCTTTCCCTCTTTCTGTCTTTCTTTTTCTTCCTCCATCTAACTCTGCTTGATAAGGTGAACTGGAATCACTTGCCTATATTTGATCCCACGATAGCAGCCTGGAAAAGAAAGTGCTTAGTACTGAGGAAAGCTGGCTGAGTCACTGTCTGATGGACACGACCAGCACAGGAGATGATTATCAACCATACCCGAACTACAAAGATTAACGATGAATCAGGGGTGATTTCACCAGAGAGAGAGAGAGTGAACAAACAAACGAAGGAGAAAAAAAAGTCTCTCACCATTTTCTTCCACTGTGATTGTGATTCCACTTTGTACTTATCTCAGAAGCAATCATCATAGGAGAGGCAGAAATGTTCTCATTTCTCAAGGAACTAGAGTCTAATGGAGGAGACATAATTAATACATGTCACAATAGAATTTATTAAATTCCCCAGTGACTAAATATATAGTCTCATGCTCAGTAAAGTCCAGAGAGCTTGGAGCAGCTATGGTAGGGAGATCCAGGTACTGGTGGCTAATCCTTACTCTAAAAGCCTAGGACAAATGAAAATGTGCAAAAAGAAGTCAGAGTATAAGCTAATTCAAGTAGGACTTTTTGAAGGGGCAGAGCTGTGCAGCTATTAAGAACTCAGACTTTATCCTAAAATCAAAACTTTATTCCAGTAACTTCCTTTTCTGTACTGTAGTACATTTTCAACAAAAATAGCAATACCAAAATTAGTTACTATTTATTCAATTCCTCCTGTGTGCCTGGAACTGTATTTTACACTTTACATGTATTTATTCATAAAACATTTACTTCTAAGAGGTAGGTAACCTGATTGCCTATATTTTTTAAATGAGAAAACTGACATTCTGGCAGTAAAGTAACTTGACAGATGTCCTGGAGCTGGTAATAGTTGAGTTTGGGATTTAAACCCAAGGAGACCAACTAGGGATTCCCACCCTTAGGTGCTCAGAGCCATACATATATATATATAGATATAGATATAGATATAGATATAGATATAGATATAGATATAGATGATATAGATATGCATATATATAATAGATATAGATATATAGATATATTTCTACTTTTACCCACAGGCACTTTATAAGAACTAAATACTATCTATGATACATAGTAAGAATCTGATAATTACGATTTTTTAACTAGTCATGACTTTTGGGAAGCAACAGTTATCTCTCTTTGTGTGCTGAAAAAGCAGTGCAGTTGAATTTAAATGGTCTGGTAATACGTTATAGATGCTTACAACCTGTTTAACCTTGGACAAGTTGTTTAATCTCTCTGACCTTCTCTTCAGTTCATCTGTAAAGTTGGACTTATAGTAGCAATATAAAAGGGTTGGTGTGTGTTTGTTTGTTTGCTTTGAGACAAGGTCTTGCTTTGAAGTTCAGGCTGGTGCTGAGCTCACTATGTATCCCAGGTGAGCCTCAAACCAACGGCAGTCCTCCTGCCTCTGCCTCCCACATGCTGAGATTACACAGGTGATCCACCACGCCTGGCATTGTGGTATGTGGTACTGATTGCTGGTGGGCGTGAGTCTCCACGTCCAGCCTTGTGGTATGTGGTTATCAGGGATTGAAGTAGGGACTTGGCACTAGTAAGGCAAGCGCTGGAACCACTGAGCTAAATCCCCAGCCCTAAAAAGGATATTGAATGTGTGTGTGAAACACTACCTAAAGTAAAACCTAATACAGGACTTCCTAAGTGTACCATTGTAATATCCATGTGAAATACTCATACAGCTACGCAAGGCTCTGCGAACCTGTCTAGGGTCTTGTGTGGTGCTGCTCAGACTGTCCACATGGGGAAAGGCGATTCGTTGAGGACACCTGTTCTCACCTTAGCTCCGTCACTCCTGCACTGCACGCGTGGTGATGCCTCCAAGTCTGGGCAGCGTGCCAGTGGCCCAGCTGAGACCGTGGGCTGGTGTGTTGCGTGTGTTCAGCTTGGATGGCAATTCCTACTGACAGCCATGCAGGACCAGGGGAGGAGAGGACCTCGCCAGGGCAGCAGGTGGAGACAGCAGAAGCGACTTCCTCTGAGGTCTTTGTGCCCGGGTCTACACCCCGCAGAAGAACCGTGTGAAGGATGACACTGGGAAGGTGTCCGGTGAGCCACATGCTGCCCGGTGAGCAGTGGGAGCGAACGGAAGAAGCACTCATGCCACTGGAGCACAGAAGGAAGGGTACTCATGTCCTGGAACCACACATCGTGCCATCGTTTCCCACTTCAGAAATTAAATTTCTAGTGATGAAATCCATCCATGTTGCCATCATTATGATGGTCACTGCAACTTATACCCCAAGGTGGCTGTACCAGTGTACACATACATGTGGCTGAGTGCACATACAGGATCGTGACTCGGTGTCGCACATCCTCGCGCTCTTTCCTGCAGGACTGTTTGTACACAGGGATCTTCTAGGTTTGTTTGCAGTCCAGCATTGCTCTTGTGTGGTGATTTTATCCCTGTTTCTCAGTCTTATCTGAATGGAGGTAGAAGCAATTAAATTCCTTCCCACAGCTGATTTCCAACAGATATTGGGACAGGTAGGACAATGCTGTGCCTGGATTTGACACCAAAGAAATGTCACCCATGTGTCAGCTGCAACCTGGTGGCGGGAAGATCACGGCCTCTAACACGGCATCAGCATTTCTCTTAATGACCCCACGTGTTCCAAGGAGTGAAGGGTGACAGCCCAGAGCTCTGCGGAACTGAGGGCCTTCGGGGCAAAAGAGCCGTTAGTCCTGTCAGGAAGGAATGACTTCAGCCATGTCAGGCCTGAGGCCATTTCGTTATCTGCCATTGTTCGCTATATCTGGCTTGCTTCGCTGCCTCTCCAAGGCACACTTTTATTCTGTATCGCTTTCTTCACAGAGAAAGATAGAGGGCTGAAATCCATACAAACCCCTGGACGTTCAAAACCGCTCTCCAGTCCACAGCCAGCAAGATGAAAGAGAAGTTCAGAAAACTATTAGAAATTTCCATTCCCATCTGGAATCAACAGTTCTCAACCATAGCACCACAGAACTGGAGTAAATCGTGATTGGTTAGGAAGTATATTCCAAGTAGACTGCTCCTAAAAATAGAACATTGGCACGTGCAATCCATTTACTTAACAAATATACATGGAAAATTACCCCAGTGGTAATATCGTTCTCCCTGGCGCTCACTGCAATATGTGATGGAGACAAAGAAGCAGAACTGAACAGAACCGGCGCCGGCGGCTTCTAGTCTGTGGCCGTTCTTATCTGAGCAGCTGCTGTAAATGGGAAAGCGTGTGCAGACACGTGTACACACATGGAGCGCCGCTCGTGGTTCCTAAGGGACACAGCAGGGGCGGTTTAGGTTAAGCTTGCTCGTGGACTGTTTGCACAGTGCATTTGTGACTCTCATACTGAAATTTTGGAAGCTAAGATTTCCACAGACCAGTGGCATTGGTGGTGTCTACACACAAACTTCAGTTAAGTATTTTGAACTGTTTTATTTATTTGTTTTGTTTTGTTTTTAGGTGTTTTTTGTTTTGTTTTGTTTTGTTTTGTTTTGTTTTGTTTTGTTTTTGAGACAGGGTTTCACTTTGTAGTCCAGGTTTTTTCCTGAACTCACTATGTAGACCAGGCAAGCCTCGAACTCATGGCAATCCTCCTACTTCTGCCTTCCTAGTGCTGGAACTATGAGGCATGAGCCACCACACCTGGTTGAATTGTTAAATCATGGGATTTTGGCTTGCCTTGGGGACCAAATGAGATACTTAGGAGAAAGAAAGTTAGCACCAAGAGATAGAATGGTCCTGATTATAAGTCTACAGTGATTTTCAGGTCAACCTCACCCAAGAGCAATCAGTTCCGTTCATAATGGGGTGAAGAATTTTACCCTCTGGAAATGGGCTGTGAGAATTATTCATATGAGAAATCACAAAATAAGCATTTCATTTTTTTTTTCTTTTGAGACAGGGTCTCACTTTTATAGTTCAGGCTGGCCCTGAACTCAGCCTTGAACTCCCAGCAATCCTCCTGCCTCTGCCTCCCAAATGCTGGGATTATAGGTGGGAGCCACCATGTTCAGCACTGTGCGTATATGGTACTGATCGCTGGTGGGCGTGAGTCTCCATGCCCAGTATTGTTGTATGTAGTTGCCAGGGATCAAACCTGGGCCCTTGCACTTGCGAGGCAGGCAGCAGAACCACTGAGCTAAATCCCTGATCCAAAATAAGCATTTCTTATTCAAACAAACAAAGACTATAAACATAGTGTTGACCAGCAGTCATATGATCAGTACACAGCAGGGGCAGAAGATGGGGGGCCACTAGTGATGTGTTCAAGGAGCAGCATGGCCCTTGTTTACAGGAGGAAGTAGGGGGAGAAAAACTGAACTGATTCAAGAGAGCAAGAAGGATCTTCAGTGACAATTATCCAGTAAGGAACTTTGAGGAGGAAAAAATACTGTCTAGAGAGGATTTCTGAGAAACTTCGTGTTGGATACATTAAGTAAAACCTTCAGTTAACCTCAACATGAAGCCAAGAAAATGGCCAATGTCAGTGTTTAAGGCAGTTGAGCTGGAGTTGTTTCTCTGAGTCCTGCCACTTGGAAGAGTCTGGGCTTCTCTGGCCTCTGTCCACAGTGAGATCACTTCAGGGTTGATTCATACCCTGCTTCTACAAGACGTAAAATATCTTTCACTTGAGTAGGTGACACCTCTTCCAAGAGTGCTCTGTTTCTCAACACTGGCAATTTTGTACATTATATCTTATCAGACATGCTGAGAATTGGAGGTAATTACCAAAGAACACTGAACATAATATTTTTAAGATCATTCTGCATGAAGTAGCATTTTAAGCTCCGCTGGGTTAAAGCCGCTCGTGTACATGTGTGTGCACATGCACACACAGACACACACACTTGGACAACAGTACGAGCTGTTGTTGCATTTGTATCTACTTTGTCACATGAAGCTTAAAATAACCCAGGACTTAGGGGAGGCTGATATTGTAATATGAAAAAAAACCTAGTAATTACTGAAAATATTTAGTTTGCCAATATTCATCAGGGTAATAAGGAGAGAATTGGGCCAGCACCCACTCGTCTTGATCCAGACGTAGTGGCCTTCCTATCATTTAAGAAAAATCGGGCTCAGATGAACAGACCTAGAACGCCAGGAGTTTGAAGGCTGCTGTAGATGGTGATATTAGCTCGGATTTAGGCCACCATCCTATTTTTCATGTATTACTATTAAAACTGTCCTAAAATCTGAATTGGCTGCCCAGTTCAACTCATTTCCATTAAAATTACCATGAAAAATCATTCTACTCAGCAGCATTTATATTAAAGGCTCATAACCTATGTTACTTAATCTCAGATCCTTTGGACCATTTACTATGTTGATCTTCACCTTTTCCCAGGACCTCTGACCCAGTTGCAAATGACTTTTAAAATAGGTGAATTTATGAAGTAAAATTTTTAGTTCGATTTAACCAAAGAGTAAATAGCCAGAACTTTAACAGAGCACTGAAGTCATATTAATCATGAATAAATATCTTAAGTCTTTTTTAAAACCTCTGGATGTTTCTTTGTATCCTGGAGTTAAGCTTTAAAAAAATCATTGCTCAGTTAATACACAGAGTATTGAACGCATATGAAATTTAGGTTTTACCCAGATGACTCACTCAAAAATTGCATGAGTTTTAGTTTCCTTATACAAAAATAAGGTAACTAACCCCTACCTTGAAAATGTGCAGTGAGCTAAGCTCATGAATGTTAAGTTGTTTAGCATACCAAGGAAAAAAGTGGTAAGTGGCAATATGATGATGTTACACAGTTAATCTTTCTTTTTTCTTGAGACAGGGTCTCGCTTTGTAGCTCAGTCTGGCCCTGAACTCACCATTTAGCCCAGGCCAGCTTTGAACTCACAGCAATCCTTCTGCTACTGCCTCACAAGTTCTGAAATTACAGGCATGTGCCACCATACCTGGCATTGTGGCATGTGGTCACCAGGGATCGAACTTGGAACCTTGTACTTGCCAGGCAAATGCCAGAACCACTGAGCTAAATCTCTGGCCCTATACAGATCATCTTAAACCTTTAGAGGGGATTGAATATTGAAAATTCTAGCTAATTTCCTGTACGTATCACTCTTTTCTAAGAACATTACTCCTGGATTCAGTATTTTCCTTCCTGTCCCTAATCTGCTGTGTTATTTGTAAACCCTTCTAATTAGCTTCTGAAACCTGAACCCTTCCCTTGAGATGGTCTGAGGAATCACAGGCGCTTCTTTTTCATAGTCCAAACAAAGGTTCTGAGAGACTATGCTCCTGTCTATTGCTCTGTCATGAACTGTAGTACAAGGAGACATTCTTTTCTGTAGAGGGTATATGACAGGTCAGATGCATTAATTGGACAGAGCCAGTGATTTCCCTAATTAAAACATGCTATGTGTTCCAGAAGGTCAGATTTAATAGAGGTTAAACTGAGGAAACTGTAGAGGGAAAAATTCATAAAAGTTAACTTTGCAAAAGTATTTTCAAATTTTTTCTTTCAAGTTAAATTCAGGGATTCAAAAAAATTAAGAAATCTCATTTTTCCAATCTAGTTCCCCCAGGATCTTATATACCCACCGTGAACTCTCCCAAGCAAAGATGGCCCATTGCAGTGTAAAATGTACATCTGTGAACGCTGCAGATCCAAGTGCAATGAGGGTAATGAAACCTTGGAAACTGACTTCAACCGCACACGCCACACAGAGTTCATCTAGAACAGGTAACATCATTAAATCATCTCACCCGATACACTCCTCAGCACCCCTGCATCGTGTAATTCCTACACACCAAGGGCGGAGGACAAAAGCTTAAAGAGAGAAGAAGATGGAAGTCCATAAGCATTCCACATAGGGCTAACAATAATAAGATTTCATGTTATTTTCTTTAACTGGGTCTTTGAAGTCAGATACACCATTCATTGATACCTGAAGGCCTAAAGTTTCCAACTCAGGGAAGTAAATGGAGGAGTTAATGGGGCAGATACTAAACGTACCGTTCAAATTCTTCGTAGCATTGAGTCACTGACTCCTTCAGACTCCAGGAGCTTGACTGACAGCTGAGCCCCTTTTGGGACCAAAGTGAGCAACCTGTCCAGAGCTCTGCCCCACCTTGGGACAGCTGTCAGATCAGGGCAGTAATACACCGGCCCAGCAGACCTGCCTTCATGCGGGCTCCTCTGAAACGCTGGCCCCGCGAGATGGGCTCAGGGCTTGTGGTGACTCTGTCTCTTCATTTGTTTTGTCCCTCACTCTAAAATAGGTGTCACACTCCACACAGCACTTCCAAGGAGTCTGCTGCATCGAACTTCGGTCTGAGTCCAGGTCCCAGGACACCCGAGTTGACACGAAGACTAAGACGCATTTCCCTCAACTGGGATAAACTGATGGATCCTAAACTATTTCTTAGTTGGGGAAGAACGGCAGGGAGGAGTGCTTCCATCAGAACCATCCTCCGTGGCCCTGATACCTTGTAGAAAGTGCTCTAGTGTCTCTGACCAAACTATCACTTTGCTGAATACATGAGGGTTTCCGTAGCTAGATTTTCTCTCCGCATCTACCAGTTCCTAAAATTCAGAATTGAGCTTTCTTAAGTTTAGTGATCTATGCTGCTTCCCAAAGATCTACAGGCTATTGGTGAGTTAATTATTCCCATTGCTTACCATGTATATTGAACAGCTTTCTCATAAAGTCATACCTGTTTTATAAATGATAAAGATATATTATACAGCAGCAATACTGCATACTGATTTTAGAATCACACTGGCCAGAGTTAAATTAAATCCTAAAGTCCCTAAGTAGTTGCTGTGTGACCTTAGGGAATTATTTTATCCCAACTTTGATACTGTCATCTTTAAAATTGGCCCAATAATCACATTACTATCAGGGTTAACTGAGATAATATATATAATACTTGTATGAAGCACTCACAATATTGCCAAGCACTGATGGTGTCTCAACAAATGCTGACCGATGCAACAATAATCATTGTTACAATCCAGTAGGACTTGGCTTTACAGTGCTGACCCATGGCTGCTAGATAACTCTGATAACTATCCCCTCATTGTTCTGCCTCATGGAAAATTGGTTCTTTTGATTCTCTCTTATGAAATTATATATCTCTACTTCCTCTTAGATTTAATACTCTGTCCTCATCTTTGATGAATTTCACTCATTTGCTGAAGGTGCTCCTCTAACAGGCAAACCTCTAACACACCTCTTCCCACAACCTGAGCCGGGGATTTAGCTCAGTGGTTCCGGCGCCTGTCTTGCAAGTGCAAGGACCCGGGTTTGATCCCCAGTAACATGTACAACACTGGGCTTGGAGACTCATGCCCACCAGCAATCAATACCACACATCACAGTGCCGGGCGTGGTGGCTCACGGCTGTAATCCCAGCAGGCAGGAGGATTGCTGTGATGTGAGTTGGAGGCTGAGCTCAGGGCCAGCCTGAACTACAAAGCGAGACCCTGTCTCAAAAAAAAAACACCTTGACCTCCAAGCAAACTTTTTCTGGGAAGGTCCTGATGGCAAATAATTTAAGGCTCTGCGGGTCTCCTGATATCTGAGAGCTGCCACACACTGCCATACAGCACAGCAGCCATCAAAAGCAATGCCTAAACCAGTGGCAGTGGCAGTCTTCCAATAACATTTATCTACAGAAATCGGTATTAGAAAGGACGTGGCCCTCGGCTCTCGTTGGCCGCCCACTCCTCTTCCATTTTCTGGAACTTACTTCTTATTCAGTGCACACTCCTAGACAATGATCCTTTTAATCTGACTAAGAGTTTGCTCTTCGCTCACATCGTAACTGTGTGACCTGGAATATGCTTATTCATAAAGTTCATGAAGACAAGTTACAGAGCCTGGCCGAAGTTAAGCTTGGTTGAGTCCAGGCGGCCTGCTTAATTAACCGGGCCTGAGTATGTAGCCACAAAAGAATAAAATGCCTCTGATCCTAGCTTTAGATGTCATCATTTGCCTATAGGAAGCTTGGTTCTGGAAAAACTAGCTAGTCCTGGTTCCTAAGTATTTTTTGTGCTTTCAAACATTTGCTAAAACGAACTCCACTTGGAATCCTATTATCAACATCCAGGTCAGATGCTGTCTCTTGAACAGAACTGCTGCTGGCCAATGCACGCCAGGCTGCTCTCCCGTTCTCTGCATTGCCTGCTGCCTGGCAACTCTGCAGTGCTCATTAAAGATCTGATGAAGAAATTGAATGAATAAATGCTGGTCCTTGGAAAGTAAAGATCTCAAGAACTGTGCAGCCCATTGACCTCTTCCAAAGGTCTTGTAAGTATGTTTTCTTTGGTAAAGAAGGTTTAATGGAGCCAGGTGTGGTGGCCAAAGAGGACTGGGGTTGTAACGCAGTAAAGACCTGGGTTTCATACGTGGTATTTCCTTGCCCCAAAAAGAAAGTTTAACAGAACAGTTCTGGATACTTATATAAGTAGTTTCATTAAGTCATTTTTCTTTTTTTTCCCAGAAAAATACATTAACACTCAGAATAAAGCAGAACAAACACTGTCTAGAATCCTGAGATCTTTTTCAAACTTGTATATCTTATGTAGTCACATGCCTTTAGATAAGCTTTTCTGTGCTTTGTAACTTAGTTTCCAATATGTAAAATGTATCAGTTTTACTAAATATCCCTCAGGGTTCCTTTTTTATGTTTAGCTATTATACCTATAAAGCCCACACATCCATCTTTCTTTCAGTGTGCTGTGCTATCTATCTGCCTTCTTTACCTTGCATTCTGGAAACTATGACCACTAGTCCTGGGACCTCCCTTCCCCGCCGCCATTCAGCACTCCCTGCAAAATCACTACAAGAAAAGCAGCACGGACTTGGAGGTGAAGGACTCATGATTCTTTCTTGTGTACAGTACTTTCTCCCTGAGCTGGGAAAGGGGGTGGGCATCTTCCTGAGAAGAATCCTGGGTAGCAAAGTTTCCCTTGATCCCTGTGATGCTTCTCCACACACACCACAACTGGGCCACATCTGCTGGGGCAGAAGTTAGGCTCCTGGAGTCGACATCAGAAACTGTCAGCTCCTCGAGAGTCACAGGGACACAATGAGAAGAAAGCTGCCGCAGAGTAGCAGAGAAGTTCTAAAAGGAAAGCGGAAATACGAAAAGTACTAACTGGGGAATACAAAATACTTAATGGAGCAATGATTTAAAGCTCTCTGCCTTTTTAAGGAAGGCAGATTGAAATTCCACAGAGCTTCAATTTTCCTCTAAATGCCTGTGATTTCAGAGATTCCCCGGGGGCGCCCGTTCCCTCTGGAGAAGTCTCCGGGGAAGGAAGCCGCCCCACCTGTGTGGAAGAGGATGGCTGTGGCTTGTGCACTGGCAGAGACCAGAACATCCCGTACTTGTGCGAAGGAAGTGAAGCCACACTACGGAGAGGAAACCCAGAGTCAGAGAACCACGAACGATGTCGATGAGAACTTCCTGAGGTTTCCGTGTTGCAGAAGTCTCACCTCCCGAGACAGTTGTCAAGGCAACCAAGTCACTAAGAAGCAAAAGACAAAATGGCGTCCACGCCACTGGGTGGCTCCAACTTTACCTGCCCATGCTATAAGAGCAGAGCCCTCTTAGGTCTGGCGACAGCATCTGCTCCCAGGTGCACAGACAGCAGGACGCAGAGGAAGACGCAGACATCTTGTGGCTACGTGTTGGACCTCTTCCGGAACCTACAAAACATTTAGGAATCCCTCAGTAATAATCACTAGAAATTAGGAAATTCTCAAGTATTGCAACCTTTAACAATATCTCTTATTTTTAACTATTCTAGCAGTTAGGGATTAAGCACCCTGGGAAGTAACCCCTGCTCTGAAAAACAATTGGCCTTCCATATATATTGTATAATCTCTGAATTACTTGTGACGTTGACCACAATGTAAGTGCTGTGTAAATAGTTATTATACTGTAGTGTGGAAGGACTATTCACAAACAAGTCTGCGCTTGTCCGGAACAGAACCTTTTCAAATAGTTTCAGTCTACCCTTGGCTGACTCCGCAGATGTGGAAGCGGCAGATCACGGGCACTACGTTAAACTTGGGGGCCCTGATGCAGGGGGCCCCGGAGGGCCTGGACAGGCTGTGTTCTTAGCCTAAGCAAACTGTGTTTGTCCCTGCTGATAAAGAGTCACAAGATACACCTTATCTCTTATCTCCAAGGTGGAAAAAGATAGGAAAACTTGCAGTAAATTATATGCTAAATGTAGATGATTTGCTTTTTAATTCATCTGTCTAGTCTAGCCCGGTACACTGGAAACACTACAAAAATGCATAATTAATTATTTATTCTGATTTCCATGATAAAAGCTATTCAGAGGACATCTTCCCAGACATGTCAGCAGATGGACTTCCCCATCTGCTGATTCAGCGCCACACCCGGCTTCAGGACTCCGAAACATCAGCTCTCTTTTGTCTGGTAACTTGTCTGAGCTTATTTCTCTTTCTGTGTTTGCTTTGCTGTTTTTGTTTTTGTTTTCAACTCCTCCCTTATCTCCTCACTAGTCCTGAGTTCTGGTCCAAATCATCTTAGTAGCCCTCCGTCCCCTGGTCTTTTTCATGTTGCTCCTTTACTTAACAAACATTCACTCAGCATGGAAATCGCACCGATGTTGGAAATACAACGATAAGTTCAGTAGACAAACCCTCTGCTTAGTGGAACTTACTTTTTTGGTTTAAGAGACAAGACTATCAAAACAAACAAATTAATAGCCTGCTAAAAACATTGGGATGGACACGGACAGGGTATTGTGTTTAACAATCATATAACACAAAGCACTATTTTAAAACTTCATTATAATATTCACTGCAAGCAAGTACATGTGGTAGATGGTAACCTGTGTACTACTAGGTTATGAGTTACATCTAGAATGTTCCATAAAAGCCTTATGTGCTCGGAGGTGGGGCTTTTGGAGGGTGATTAGGTCGTGGGCACTGAAACCCGTTGGTGGACTGAGCCCTTGTGAACTGGTAGCTGAATGTGCTGCTGTCAGGCTGGGCCAGGCAGGAAGAGTGAAGTCGCTGTGTGGCCTAGAAGAGTGTATCTTCCTCTCAAATCCTATCTCCTCTCCCTGCTCCCTGACAGCAGTGAAAGGAGTACATTCCCCCCACCCCCCAAACTGCTTCAACATACCCTTCCCTGAAGGAGCCAGCTGACCATGGTCTGAAACCACAAGCAAAAAGAACTTCTCTTCCTTTAAGTTGTGAGTATCAGGAATTGTGCCCCGGCAGCCAGAAGAGTGGCTAACATAGCCACTTAGCCAACGTCACAGCCTCCGGTCACAACTGGCCTGACGTACAAACTTGGGCTG
>PVIR01035526.1:0-16574 GCA_004026965.1 Petromus typicus | reverse complement strand
TGGAATTCAAATATGTTATGGCCAACACTGCTACCCGCTTTCCCACCTTTAAATCCCTTGGGTCTCTGGATTGCAGGATAAAGACCAAACTTGCAGTGTAGACCGTACCCGGCCCTACCTGCTGCCCGCCCCTTGAGGTTCATAGTTCACCACCCTCCTTCCTGTCTCAGATACAGCCCCATGCACTGTTCTTGAAGGCTTCTGCTTCCCAGGCTCTGCTGTCTCCACTTCCTCCTGCCTTCTGTTGAAAATCAACTCCAGCATTCTCTTCAGGACATCTGCGTGCCTTCCGCATCCATTTGCCTGTACTCTGATGTCCCTCTTCCCTGCCTCTACACGCTGCTTGGCAGCTGTGATACTGCATTGCTTTTTCGGTACTTCCTCAGCCTGGGAAGTCCTTCTTCATCTGTATTCACTGCACTCTGATGCCCGACACTAAGGGGTTGCTTATACCACTGGTGCTGGACCTTTGGCAGACACGTTGCAGCCAAACGTTATCTCTGAGAGCTTTAAAAGGCTCATCATCACTGCAAACCTTCAACACATCGAACAGTGCTGAAAATGCCCAGTATTGACTTTTGTTTTAGAAGTGAACTTTCCTTTGGGTCTGTTGCCCATCTCCACCACACTTTCTGTTTTGTCCAATTCAAAGTGGCCACGTATCTCATCCTCTCATTCCTTCTCCTTTTAGGAATTGAGCGCTTCACTGGGACCTTTCTGAAATACTGCTTGTTATAAAGAATCCACTTGTCAAAGAAGAACAGGCTCTATATTGTGAGGGAAAAGTTTATTGTAGTGAACAGACACTAAAATCAGGAGATTCTGACAGGTAGCTGGGAGATACTTCTACCTTGAGCTTAACACCAGGGGTGAGAGATAGCAATTGACTGGGAAAGGAATGAGGCATGCAGAGGTATTGGGCCAGAAACTGAATGTTATGGTTTATATCTAGATGTCCCTCAAAGGCTCATGCACTGATAGGTGGGGCTTTGGAAATGAGACTGAATTCTAGAGGTGCCATCCCAGAAAGTCACCTTAGGAAGTGGGGCCTGTTTGGAGTAGGTTAGTTACTCAGAAAATGACCTAATAGAATATATCTTCTTCCTTGCTTCCTCTCTTCATATTCTGTTTCTTTGTTGTATTGTAAGCAGCTTATCCTCCACTATTCCTCTACATGCCATCTGGTCTTGGAGGCAGCAGACTAAAAGTGTAAACCCAAATGAATATCTCTTCCTTTAATTTGTGAGTGGCAGGTATCTTATCCCAGCTATAAAAAAGTGCCTGAGAGGGCCGGGGATTTAGCTCAGTGGTTCCGGCGCCTGTTTTGCAAGTGCAAGAACCCAGGTTCAGTCCCCGGCTAACCACATACAATACTAGGTGTGGAGACTCACGCCCAGCAGCAATCAGTACCACATACCACAGTGCCGGGCGTGGTGGCTCACGCCTGTAATCCCAGCACTCGGGAGGCAGAGGCAGGAGGATTGCTGTGATGTGAGTTTGAGGCTGAGCTCAGAGCCAGCCTGAACTACAAAGCGAGACCCTGTCTCAAAAAAAAAAAAAATGCCTGAGGGCCTTTTGCAAAACAATGCTGATTAAAGACATCCAGCTCTCAGTAGATGGTCATGAGACAGCAACAAACCTTTCAATGTAAGGCCCACATCTTCCTAAAGAGTAACCCATCCTTTCTAGAACTTACATGAAGACCTTATTGCTTTCTTACCTAAAACTAAAGACTGAGGAAGTGATCTTATCAAAACTGTAACTACAAATGTAATATTAATATAAATACTTTCAAAAGATCTACAAAATGCTAAATGACCCAGGAAAAGACCTTCTTCAGATAGTCACATTTGTTGTATACATTCTTTTTTCATATCCTCAAACCCTTAAAAAACCTAATCACTACCCTAACTGCATAATTCCTTTTGTAGACACTTGCCTATCTCCTTTGACAGTATACCTTGATCTAAATAAACTCCTGTCTTTCTGTATTCCTTGTCTATTGGTAAGTTCTCTTACCACCTCCTCACAGGCCCTCTGAACACTATCTCACATGACAAAAAGCTTTAGTATGCAGAATAAAAGAAGTGATATACTCAATTAAAATTTAGTCTCTCAAAGGTGCACTATGGTCTCAGGCTGGAGTTTTAAAAATATGGACTTGATATAGGAAATAATACTGGAAATGAAATATATCTCACACTGAGCTCATGTTCTTTAAAAGTTGAAGAATGAGTTCTAAGAACAATGGAGGCTCAGAGTAGGAAAATGTTTCTTGATAGGAAAGCTCCTGAGGGTCAGGATGAGACTCATGGGTAGCCCAGGAATTTCACATTACAGAGGAGTTCTATAGAACAAAACCCACATGGGTACAATGTGGATCACAGCCATGATCAATGATGTTACAAGTGCAGTCATTTAGGTCATAGTTGTCCAGTTGGGAAACAAGTCTCGTAACAAGTGTGGAATGTAAGGAACAAAGGTTTGTCTTATGAAATGGTGGGTGCAGAGATCTCTGGTCACCCACTGTGGTGGCTGATGTCTCTTTATATTTCATTAAGCTCAGTATTGTCCCTTGAGGGAATACACAAGTCTGATAATCTTGTCTTTATCTTTTTTTTTTGAAACAGAGTCTCACTTTGTAGTTCAGGCTGGTCCTGAACTCAGCCTGGAACTCAGCAATCCTCCTGCCTCTGCCTCCCAAGAACTGGGATTACAGGCATGAGCCACTATACCCAGCATTGTGGTATGTGGTTATCCAGTGTTGTGCTTAAGGTGTAAGTCAGCACACCTTGCATTGTCTTATGTGATTTACTGGGGATCAAACTTAACCTTGTGCTTAGTAGGCAGGCACCAGGACTACTGAGCTAGATCTCCAGCCCAATCTTGTCTTTATCTTAAGACATGACCTCTAACAGAAGTGTTTCCAGCTGCCCTTGAGGCATGTCTCACCCTTGTCCTGTTTCTCTGGAGGACCTACGCCATGACTTCCTGTATTTCTGCATAACTCAGCTGGGTATAATAAACAGCCTTGGGTTGTTTTCAAGATAGATCATCTAGGATGTTGTGGTGGTTTAGATCTAAAATGGCCCCCAAAGCGTTTTGAAAAGTGATGGTACACAAGGCTTGGTGTTGAGAGGTAAGGTCTGGTCAGAGGAGATAGATCACTGGGGGTGTGATCTGGAAAGGTTTATCTTCCTCCTCCCCCTTGATTCTGTGCTTCCTGTCTGCCATGCCTGCCATGAGTAACTCTCCTCTGCCATGTGCCTCTGCCATGCCATCTTGCCTTGGAGCCAACCAACCATAGAGTAAAACATGAGCCAAAATAAATCTTTACTTAAATTTGGATATCAAATATTTTGTCCCAGCAACAAGAGAAGTAAATAAGATAGATGTGTACAGTATTCTTCCTGTTGGCTTACCCATTTGGTGGTCTAGGGTAGCTTATAGATCATTTCCATGTCTTTGAAGTTTAGCAATGTATTGCTCATTTAATAGCTGCTTCCTTGAGCATGAAAGTCTATAGAAACAAAAATGGAGGCTCAGTTGACAGCTTTATTATATCTTTATGGCCCTTAGGAATATTTTACGTGATTTTCCTGGAAGATAAGCAATATTATAATTGTTATATAAGTACCGCGCGCTAACCGATTGCGCCACTGGAGCTCTACAGTATTATAACTGTTGAGTAAGTTTATGTCTTGTAGCTGCATTTTTTCTTAAAATACAATTTTATATTGTGAAATAGGAAGAAAATGTTCAAAAGAAAAAAGGAAAGGGTGTGGGGAAAGTGAAGGGAAAGAAAAATTTAATAAGGGAAAAGCTTATGTATATAGTGTGTTGGGGATAGTAGGAAGAGCAGGGGAATGGGAAAAAATGAGAATTAAGATGTGTCATATACAGGTAAAAATTCTCAGTGTTGAATGTGATCATAATATATGTACAAAATGTACCAATAAAGAGTACAATTTTAAAATTATGGTATTCTTTGTATTGCTCTATCTTTATTTCTTTGTCTCAGGCGAACCATTAATATGATGTACTGATGCCTTTATGGTGAGAACATTGCCACTTTTTCTGTGCATAATTTGTATCCAGCCAGAAAAAAAGACTTACTCTATGATGGGCCCCATCCCTGTACCTCCTCCCAGCACCATGCAAGGGTGTTTGGGGGCGGGGGCTTGTGCCCACAGCTCCTCAGGCTGTCTTGGTGAAACTGAGTAAAAGAAACCAAATTGTAAAGCTGAAAATTTGTGGATTCAAAACCTGTCCCCTCCTTGAAAGCCTAGTGGAAAAAGAACCAGCTCCCTTGATAAGACAAGCTAAGCAAACACCAAATGAAGAAAAACAGAAATACATTTTCCAGCAGCCCTATTTCAATGTGTCTTTTCTTGTCACAAAGAAATAAAAAACAAGAGAAACTAAAGTGCTATCAAAAATCACTTCCAGATCCTCACAATGAAATTTGCATTACCTACAGAAGCAGAGATTGTCTAATAGAACCCAAGCTTCCACAGAAACTTTTGGAATACAAAAGCAAATGTTCTAAGAGTAATTTTAGAGGGAAGGAGACTCAGATTTTTAAGTCATTTAATTTGTTCATTTTGAATTTCAAAACTGTCTGTTACAAAGAAAACACTGTTAAGTTCAGAGGCCCTTAAGGCTTCTCACCATCTTATTAAGTACTTTGTAAATAATGTCACTCTCTTGAGAGTAGGGAAGCTTCATTTCAAGAAAAGAAAAGAAAATACCCACATCAGCTGCTGCAAAAAGCAATACAGAAAAAAAGAGAATAATTCACAGAAGAATTAGGATGGATTGGAAAGTCTCTCCAGTAAAATATAAGGCCAGATACTTAGTAATTTAAAAATTTTTAACCACATAAAAATGATATTGTGGTTATCTGTGGATTCATCCATGGATGAACTCAGCAGCTGACTGGGTTATTGGGAGGAGGGCCCACGTCTGAAGAGTTGAGTCACCGAGGCCGAGACCTGGAAGGTGTGTTTCCCTTGCCAGCTTTCTCAGCTCCCTCAGCTCTCTCAGCTTCCTGACTGCCACGGGCTGCTTTCCTCTGCCCAGTCCCTTCCGCCATGCCGTTTTTGCATTGGAGCCAGCCCAGTGTGGACCAGCCCAAGCAAGGGAAGGAACCCAGGAAAATAAGACACCAGGTCACTAACGCTCAGCCCAGTGCTCTTTCTACTGTATTGTGCTTGTTTCTGGGCCTTTCATATGTGCCAACTGCTGAATTCTCCACTTGGTCCAGGGCAGACTTTGTCACTGGGAAACTGGGCTCAAAACCAAGTTGATCAAGCTGATGTAGGGACCCAAGGATGCTCCATTTTTCACTAGATATAAAGCTCCTTTGAGGAAAATGCCTTCGTGATTTTAACGTCTTCACAACCAGATTGTATTCATTCATTCATTCATTCAATAAAAGTTCTCCTTTTTCTATTGGTGAACATATAAAAATATACATAGCAGCAGAGCCCTGGGATGTGACCGTCATTCCACTGTGAGCATTATCTGGACTTGAACTACAGAGGCCTCTAAATGACTGATTCACTGAATTATTTTCCCGTGAATTTCTGAATAAGCAAGGATTCCTGGAGCTCTTTCTCCAAAGCAAAGTCTTTTTAAGGAGTTTACACTGCTGCACTCTTGAGTTTGTGATGGGTGGGGTCTTACTGACTCCTGAGATGGCCCTAACGCACCTTTCTTCTTCTGAGTCTAAAGTACTTGATGCCTTTTTATGCCACTAATTTCTTCATCAGTGATCCCCTGCCTCCTTGTCTCTTACTTTAAACATGCCTCCTTTTTGGTCAAAGAAAAAGTGTTACAAATCTTTATGTTCTGCTTTTTGTTCCCAATCGTTACTAGAAATCTGGTTAAAAGAAGCCCGTAATACCCATACCTAGGCCTGATTGTCAGGCTGCCTTCACATTTCTTCTACCATATAATTTGGCTTACACCTTTAAACTCAGCTTCACACAAGTATCACAGCATGGACACAAGGTAAATAAATTCTTTGCCAGGACACAACAAATCCCTTCAGAATTCCTGTTCTCACCTGAAACCTTATGAGCCTGGCCTTTACTCTCCACATTCCTATCAACATTCCGGGCTTTGAGTTTTAATCAAAATTGCTTACCTGGCTCTACCTATAGCATTTTAGGTTTTGTTTAATTTTTGTGTCCAAAATTTTCCAAAATCCTCCTGCAAACCAGTTCCAAATTCTTCTGAGCCACATGGTCAGATATGGTCAAAAACCACCTAATTGCAGTAACAGTCTCCTGCATTCACCAGCTTTCCCACTGCTGGTACAGATTATCTCACATCCACAGCTGATAGGAGGAGAAGAATATTTTGGTTCATGGTTTCAGTCCATTGTTATCTGGCTCCATAAACATTGCAACAGAGCGTCATGGCAGAAGGGGAGCTGTTCACCTCAAGGCAGCCAGAGGAAGAGAGAACTGGAGCTGGAGACACTCTCCAAAGGTATGACCCTATTCACCTTCCTCCTTCAACTGGACCTACCTTCCAAGAGTAGTCAGTAGGAATTCACCAAGGGATTCATCCACTGAAGAGTACAGCACCTCCCTCAGCCAAAAAACGTCTAAGCCCCACCTCTGAATACGTAAGTCTGTAAGGGGACCATTTACATCTAAGCCATAGCAAGTATGAAACCTAGTGTCAGCATGTGCTAAGTACTTTTTAAAATCTTTTCTTTTTTCAAGGCTCTATCTGCATTTTCACTGTTCACAAACTAAATCATGTTTAAAAACTAGAAAATCCCAAACCTTGAGCAGAAGAAATGCAATTTGGCATACTGAAGAAAAAAGATCTTACTTTGTGTTTTGATGCTAGAAAATCTACTTTGAAATCTTGGATCTAAAACCTGGGGTAACCTTGGGAGTCACTTGCAATAATTTTCTCTGTTCTGATGTCTGCTTTGCAGGATTATTGCTAAGATTCAATGAGGTAACACCTGGCACTCAGTAGGAAATCAACAGGCAGTAGCTATTCATCTTCCCTCAAATAGAAACACTCAACAGCTTAGTAAAAGATAAGTCATTTAGAGTTTCCACATAGAACTCAAAGGTGGGAAGTTCAGCCAGAGGCGCATCTGGGAAAGAGGCACTGCTAAAATGGGAAATCCTCATCTTTTCCAAGAACAGGTGAACATGCTCCCTTAAATCCCTAGGTTTTGTTTCTGTGCCCCGCTGGTGTAGGGACAAAGATTGGGTGGAGCTGTGAGGGTATTTTCAAAACTACGCAGGCATATCCTTGACTCAGATAACCCGTAGCAGTCAACCAGATGGACCTGTGGGTGAGAACACCCCCGACATTTGGAGTGGAGGCTGGAGGAGCTACCCAGGGAACCCCAGCCCCCGGGCCACTGCGCAAGCTGTGCGGGAGTTGCAGAAACCAAGGCAGCACATGCTCCTGCCCACCTCAGCCCTGTATTCTGGGTCCAGGTGCCAGCTCATCCTTCCTAGGCTGGCAGCAATGGCTGGTGGTAAAGCCCTGAACAGGCCACAATCCTGTTTCTATTCCCCCTCTCTCATCATATACTCATTTTATTTTTAATTTTACAAGATATGCAAACTATTCACAATGACATAGTTATGCAATAAAAGAAAAAAATGAGAATGAAAGGAAGAAAGAGAATGGAAAGGAAAAGAAAGAGCAGAAAAGAAATAAAGCAAGAAATGAGTTGAGAAAATACAGAAATGTATGGAAAGTCCGCCCCTCAAGACTGACTCACAGTGGGATCTTGGTGATCAGAGTGCACACAGCTCCTCCCTGAGTTCCCCCACCCAGTGTCAGGCTGAGTCCTCCAGTGCACACTTAATGATTTTAGCCTGCATTTTCTCCAGAAGGAAAAACACATCATAATTACCTAACATACATATTCAAGCACTTTTTTACTATCAAGATGTGGCATTTCCATCAGGCGTTACTGGTACAGAGAAATTCTTTTTCAAGTGACTCACAGATGGTGGAGAGGTGTTGTGGGGCCCAGGCAGGCTCCTACTTGTGATTTTGCTGCATGACTAAGGAAGTTGCTCAGTGTCCATATAAATCAACATTCACCTGAAAACTGGGGATAATATCTCCTCAGAAGCCTCTTGTGAAATTAAACCATGACATAAATGTAAACAGCTACAGTGCCTAACCCAGCTGGGGCTTGCTGTTAATTCTTTTTTTTTTTTTTTAATCAGACTCTTACATTTGCCTTATAATTTAACTCTCAGAAAATAATCTATTACTTTAGAAATCCAACTAAAAAGGAGCCTAGTGAATTATGACCCAGAATCCAGATACATAATAGTTCTAGTGGACAAGACATACCATCAGGTATATGTATGGTTTTTGGACTAGACTACTAGCATGCATTCATATGAGATAATTTGGAGAATGTGCACCACAAAATTAAATATAAAGTTTCTGCAATATGTATGATTTGTCTGGGAATCAAACAAGAGTTACAGCTGTTGGGGGTTTATTTGGATTTTATTACATGTCAGATGTGGTATCGTTATGGGTTGTGTCTAGATGTCCCCACAAAGCCTCATGCAGTCATAGGGTGGGGGCTTTTCAGAGGTGGCTGGATCTAGAGTGTGTGTTGTGCTGGGATCAAGGGTGTGTAATTACCAAATTCATTCTATTAATTGGTTTAGCATAGTTCTGGCTAGAATTAAGGGTGTGAGTGCTACACTCGCCCTAGGGCCATGAATAAAATACAGGGATCGGGGCCGGGGAGTTAGCTCAGTGGTTCCGGCGCCTGTCTTGCAAGCGCAAGGGCCCGGGTTCGATTCCCCGGTAACCACATAACAATACTGGGTGTGGAGACCCCATGCCCAGTAGCAACCAGTACCACATACCACAGTGCCGGGCGTGGTGGCTCACGCCTGTAATCCCAGCACTCGGGAGGCAGAGGCAGGAGGATTGTGATGTGAGTTGGAGGCTGAGCTCAGGACCAGCCTGAACCACAAAAGCGAGACCCTGTCTCAAAAAGCCTAAAAAAAAAAAATAAAATAAAATAAAAAATAAAATACAGGGATAGAAAGGGGACTAATGTGCTCTTGCCTGCCTCTTTGCCACGGACTATTTCTGGTCTGCAAAGCCTTTCTGCCATTTACCCTGCCTTGCAGCCAGCCAGTTGTGGACTGAAACCTCTACACACCTGTGAGTCAAACAAACTTTTCCTCTTATTCTGTGTGTCAGCTATTCTGTCTCAGCAATCAGAAAGTAAGCAAAACAGCTA
Organism: Petromus typicus; assembly: GCA_004026965.1. NCBI lineage: Eukaryota > Metazoa > Chordata > Mammalia > Rodentia > Petromuridae > Petromus > Petromus typicus. Next base: position 7,303 of record PVIR01035526.1, on the reverse strand, counting down.
TCATATATATATACTTTACAAGCACTGATTCGTGTCTGATGTCCATATGAAACAGACATTAACACTATATGAGATAAAAACTATCAATGCCTAAGTGATAGTATTTTGTACAGATGTACAAAATGAGACTCATAAGTATAATCTGTCCTAAATAACACAGCTTTTAAGAAAGAGTGTGCGATCTGGATTCCAAAACCTGTGCCATGAGCCATTATGTCAAGCTTAATCTCTTATTAAAGGTGGGGATTGGGGTTCACTCAGCAGAATCAACTTGGCATCATCCATTCATGTATTTCTTAGACATGTTACATCTTCATTTCTGAAGCCAACATTATAACAAATCCTGGGAATGAATCTGACCCAGGTCCTGCCCTTGGGGGCTCAGCCTAGAAGTATAGGAGCAGAGGGAGGCGTAACCCCTCACAATTTGTTAAATGCTGTGAAAGAGGAGCTAGATGTGATGATGCCTGACTATAATACCCTCAATCTCGAGGCCAACCCTGGAGGACTGCAAGGTTGAGTCTAACCTAGATTACTTAGTGATTTAGTGAGAACCTGTCTCAATTATTTTTAAATGGGGGTGCTGGGATATAGTCAAAAGCCTCTGAGTTCAACTGTCGATACTGAAAAAAAATTGCTGATACATGGTCTTGTATGATTGCTATGCTTTGACTCTAAAATATGCCTCCAAAGTCTCCTATGTCAGAGGTGGGGCAGGTGAAGTGACTGGGTCATGAGGACTTTATAAATTCATCATGAGATTAATCTGTTGATGAAACCATAATTTGATGACTTTAGAGGGAAGAATCAGAAGGTAGGAGATGGGATGTAGTTGATGGGAGTGGGCCACGGGGCTGACCTATGGGACTATAGCTTGTCCTCCGCCCCTTTGTGTCTAGCTTTTTCTCTCTCTGACTGTCTGTTTTCAGGCTGCTGTGAGGTGAGCAGGTCTTCACTGTACCCTTCTTCTATGATGTTCTACACAAAAACAAGGGGCTAGAAACAAGGGAGTCAAGTCACCATGGACTGAAACTTCTGGAAATATGAGCCAAAATAAACCTTTCCTTCTATAAATTGTTATTCTCAGGCATTTTATCCTGGTAATGGAAAGCTAAGTAACACAGGAAAATGTGTAAAACAACGCTGGGATATTACTTAAGAATGCCCGGAGGGAGAACCACACGAAGAGGCCATGTCTGGGTGGAGCATAGAGAATGGTTTACAGGGCCGGGAGTTAGCTCAGTGGTTCCAGCTCCTGTCTTGCAAGCGCAGGGACCCGGGTTCGATCCCCGGTAACCACATACAATATTGGGAGTGGAGACTCACGCCCAGCAGCAATCAGCACCACATGCCACAGTGCCAGGTGTGGTGGTTCACGCCTGTAATCTCAGAACTTGGGAGGCAGAGGCAGGAGGATTGCTGTGATGTGAGTTTGAGGCTGAGCTCAGGGCCAGCCTGAACCACAAAGTGAGACCTTGTCTCAAAAAAACCTTAAAAAAAAAAAAATGGTTTACACTATCAGGATTAAGAAGCTGTGACAGTGGTGGCCCTGTGGGCCGGGCATAACGACACCCAGGTGAGAGATGAGTCTATGGTCTGTGGTTCAGGGAAGGATTAGAGGCCTCATGATAAAGAGGCGGAGGAGGAGGAAGGCAAAACAAGGTGGGGCTCCATCTCTTCTCAGCTCATTGCTATCTCCGTATCACTTTCTTCTTCCTGACATCCCCTCAGTACCCATCCCCCCGTCACTAGTCAGGTCTGCCATCAAGGAACTTCATGTCAGATCAGAAGGGACTCACTTGGATACGGTCTAGTTACTTTCTTGTTGCTAGGACAGAACTCCCAACAACCAAAGTTGGTGGAGGAAATGTTTATTTAGCTCCCAGTTTGTAGAGGTTTCAGTCCATAATTGGCTGGCTCCAGGGCAGAGTGTACAGCAGACAGGCAGGGTAGAGGAGAGACAGTTCATGGTGGACAAGAGGTAGCAAAAGAACAAAGTAATGAAGAAACGAGTCAAGCAATCTTAGCAGCTTCTTTGTGTCCTTTTTATATTTTATCTAGGCTCCCAGGTTTAGGATAGGTGCTGAACCAGTCAGTGGACTGATCTAGAAATCTTGCTCCCTTACTCCCAACATCAGCCATCTTCGGAAAAGCCTCCATCTATCACTGCATGAGGCTCTGGGCAAACATCTAGACACAAGCCATGACAGGTGCATAGGCTTAGAGGACATGGAAATGGCTCCTTGCCTGAAAGAAAGAGTTGTCTTCACTAAATAACTGCTATGGGAGATGCTTTTCTAAAGCACTAGATTAATTTGTTTTTATTATTATAATAAAACCCAAGCTGGTGAGTAATTTTATAAAGAAGGGAGATATATTGAGCACACAGGTCTGGGGGTTCCAGAGCATGGTGCTGTTGTCAGCTCAGCTCTAGTGAGGACCTCAGACAGAGGACATCACAATGACAGGAATGTGAAAGAAAGAGAGAGATCACATGTCAAGACAACATCAGAGCACTTTAGGGATCAGGATCAGGATTTCATAACCACACACTTATGAGAACTAATTCAAAAGTCCCATGAGAACCTAATCCCCTTTGAGGGCAGCATCCAATAACCTAAACTCTCCCATTAGACCCTACCTCTTAAAAGTCTCACTTTCTGACATCACTGCCCTGGGGATCAAACTTCCAACACGGAAACCCTTTGGTGGGTATAACCATATCCATAGCAAAACCATGCCTTAGCAAGAATTAAAAAAAAAAAAAAAAAAAAAACATACATCAGGGTGCTTAAGATTATTTAACTGTAATGTATGCACATTTATTTATTTATTTTTGAGACAGGGTCTCACTTTGTAGTAAAACAGACAGACTTCTTTTCCTTATACTTCCTGTGACAGAGAGACAGCTAGCTTGCTCTCTGGCCCCTTCTTGTAAGGGTACTAAACCAATTGATGAGGGCTCCACCCTTGTGACATAATCTCTTCCAATGGTCCCATCTTCAAATGCCATGACACTGAGAATTAGGCCTCAACATACAATTTGGGTGGGTGGGGGAGGGTTGGGCACAAACATTCAGTCTACAGATAGATGGCATCTCATTTTTGCCTTCCAATAGCAAAAGAAAGATTTTATTGTTATGCGCATGTATGCAGTAATCACTCGAGACTCGACACAACATCAAAGTTCCAACAGGAACTTTATTTACTTGCCGAGACTCAGTACCCAAGACTTGAGGTCTCAGAGCTGAGCCCTGAGTCCTTTCAGAACATGATTTTTATAGTCAAACACTGCAGACTCTCTCCTCTTATGTTTACCAAAAAAAGCTTATTCATAGAATCACAAAGTTAGGCGGTTAGGACACTTGATCATTTTTCAGTTAGGACATTTCCTGGGACTCCATTTAGGGAGTTTATGACTCATATGTCCCAGTCTTGGGGAGGTATTTTTTTTGTCCTGAGGTGTGGAAGAGAGATGATAGCTGTCACATAAGTGATCACTGCAGGGGAAAATAGCAGGGCCCACCTTCTGCAGGGAAGGCCATGGAAACACTAGCAGAGGGCTGAGGCCAGAGAAAGGACGTGGCCCTGTAAATGGTCCTGTTGTAATCACGGTTTGTGGAGGTTTCCTGAGCACCTCCCCCAGGCTGAGTGCTGCTTACATATCTGTTCCAGGGCTCATAGCCATGACAACCCACCTCGTTGCAGTTGGAAGTCTAGAAAGGGGCCATCGAGTGGCCATTAGAACTGCTCTGGCTTAGTATGAAGTACAGATTAAGGGCCAATGAAGTATGATTCTTCTGCTCTGTCCTGTGGGAGGTGCAGGGCCTTTGGGAGAAAGTTACTTTTCTCCCCACTTTGAAATGGAGAGGATAGGACTTCAGAGGTGAAGCACAGACTCACACAATGAGAACTCACGCCCCAGACCACAGTGCCCACTGGCGCTTCCCAGGGGTCCCAAAGGTGTTTAGAAAATGCCGATTCAGAGCTCTTCCTCCCACTCATGGACTGCATCTTTGGGATGAGGCCCTGGAATCCATGTTCACAAACTCAGCAGGAGACTGATGCTTAAGGAGCTCGGAGAGTCAGCTCTCAGCATCAGGTAGGAGGGTAGCTGGCACTGGGAACACAGCGAGCAAAGGCTCCATTCCTTACAGCTAAAAGAGCTACCTGCTTGGCTGGAGTGACTTCTGTGACCCAAGCGTGAGATGCAACCACTGAGAACTGCTGTGCTCCAGCAGGGGCAAAGAGGACCAGGTCTGGCCTTTTCTGGTAAAATTTTCACCCTTGGCCTGGTCAGAAACTTAGCTGCCCTGTAGGTATCCTGGAATATTTCAATGTTCATAATTATATTTGAGTTATAAATGCATTAAATTCACCACTCCTTGGAGTATATTAAATTCTCCTTAGTCTTTGTTCTGCTTATAAAATTCCCCAAAGAAAAGCTATAATGACATGTGTTTAAAAGATCTTTAATAGATACTTATTGTGAAGGGCAAGGTTGGTGGTTTAATCCCCTGTAATCTTTCATCAGATCCACCTCCCAGTAGCTCTAGATTATAGTGCACTTTAAGTCAAAGTCAGTATGCTTTCTATAGAAATGCAGTTTCACAACAAAATCTTTAACCCACACTTAACTATCTCCAATTTTTCCTAATTCTTCTATAGACACTCAGCAGCAGCCAGGGCTGCTGATCATGGTGGCCCAACCAGCGGTTGCTATGGGGTCCTGAGTGGTGGGCGGCAGCTGAGACTGATGTCTGTATGTCTGAATTGGAGTTGACTAAGCCTCTCACATGGATTTGGCACTCAGAACTTCCCCACTCACACAGAGGCCTCTGACCCTGTCTCTTCAGCTCTCATTTGAGTTCATTTGAAACACTAGCCTGAGTTTATAAGCAGCACTGCATAACTTCTTGATTGACTGATTGACTCTGTTGCTATAGAAACCACCAGATTGTAGTGTATGTGGTCCTTCTTCCTGACTTTGTGTGTGGCAGGATGCTGACCCCTTGGGCTTGCCCCATCTGGATCAGGAAGAGTCACTGAATGCAGAGCCTCAAGAGAAGGATGCAACGAGGAGAAATGAGCGACTCTGAAATGTGGAAAACTCCATCAGAAGTAGCCTATCAGTGATTATGGATATTGAGGGTTTAGGTTCAAGCAGGATCTGCGTTTAAACTCTCAATTCCTTCACTTATTAGGTCTCCTCATTTGTAAAACTGAGAAATAGGGCCGGGGATTTAGCTCAGTGGTTCCGGCGCCTGTCTTGCAAGCACAAGGACCCAGGTCTGATCCCCTGGTGACCACATACAATAATGGGCATAGAGACTCATACCCAGCAGCAATCAGTACCACCTACCACAGTGCTGGGTGTGGTGGCTCATGCCTGTAATCCCAGCACTCGGGAGACAGAGGCAGGAGAATTGCTGTGATGTGAATTTGAGGCCAGCCTGAACCACAATGTGAGACCCTGTCTCAACCCCCCCCCAAAAAAAACTGAGAAATAGATGAAAGGATGCCAATAAGATAGAAATCAGATGGGCTGGGGATTTAGTTCAGTGGTTCCAGCACCTGCTTTGCAAGCACAAGGGCCTGTTTGATCCCTAGTAACCGCATACAACAATACTGGGCATGGCGACTCATGCCCCAGCAATCAGTACCACATACAATAGTGGTGGCTCACACCTGTAATCCCAGCACTTGGGAGGCAGAGGCAGGAGAATTGCTGTGAGTTCAAGGCTCAGCTCAGGGCCAGCCTGGACTACAAAAAAGTGAAACCCTGTCTCAAAAAAAAAGCATAGAGATCAGAGAGCTTGAGAACTCTGAGGCCCATTTTTAAGGTAGTAAATTAATAACAAATAATATTATATAATTTGGTGAAAAACTTAAATATGCACATATAATGTGTCATCTTTTTTTTACAAAAAATACAGTGATAGATAATTAGAATTCTAGAAAATATTAATTCAAGGGTCCTTATGGACTTTGTATGCAGAATTAGATACCAGCGTGCATGATGAATATTCTCAGAGAATGTCTTTGATTTTGTTTATAATCTTTTTGAACATGGCATCAAAACTTAACTTTGTAATACCTCATGAGTGAACTTCCCAGATGATTCTTCTGCCCCTCATACACTTTCTTGGGTATAGAATAACTAATCAATAAACATTTGTGGCTTTAAACCTCATCATAACATCTCCAAGCAGACACATTACAGCTGGTGTTACACCACTGCATGCTGCCTGGTGGCGAGGCCACTGAGGTACCGCTGGGCAGCACAGGATCATTGACCCACCTGTCCACAGGCCTTCCAGTGCCTCTGCATCAACGTGACTCGTATCTTCTCCTTCTTTTTGAATAGGACCCAAACAAGCGCCCGGCATCATTTTCACATTCCCGGTTTGACTCCTTCGCACATCTCTGTAACCACTATAATGGTGCTCTCCAGATGTTTTCTGTTCCCTCTGCTCCTTGGAGATAGACCCTTCCGTGTCTCTTTGACCATATGGCTTGGATGAATCAAATGCGAGTAAAGTGACATTCTCTTTAAGAGCTCATGTGTAGTGGGCCAGATTATCCTTCCTATGCCACAGCAACTCCTGGTGGCTGCTGTGCGACCTTGGGCACTTGGATCAGAGAACGTGAGTGAAGGCACAGACATGCAGCACAAGCTTTGCCAATTAAAACCCTTCAGCATTAACTAGCTTGTCTTGTGTGGTACTTTCTATTTTAGACTCACTATACTGTATATATATTTGTCCTGCCAGTCACGACCTTGCTAAGGGCAAAGACAGTGTTCCTTTTTTGGATTATGAAGTTTCTAGCAAAGTGCCAGTGTGTCCACATACACACACACACACACACACACACACACACACACACACACACACATATAAATAATGAGTCTTTATTAATATGCGTTCACTGAATGAATAAACCATAAGGTGATCTGCTCGAGGCATTGCTACTTTCATGGTCTTTTGGTCCAAGAAGTCCTCCAACACCATGGATTATTCCTACATCTCCAGCAGCTCTTCTGACTGTTTCAAATATTCATTTATTCATCCCTTTATTTACTATGTGTATATATTTACTATGTATATGTATTCATTTATTCATCAACTGTTGTCTGAATGTCTGCCGTATGCCAGGTAATGTGTTATAGATTGCTAATATGAAGATACTTCACCATCTCCTTGAATGTGACAATACAGCAGGTAAGTAGCTATTCATAAGGATGGAAATGAGCCCTCAGTAGACACTGGACACTGGTCTTCTGGGGCTGGGTTTTGGACAT
>PVIR01035525.1:0-16401 GCA_004026965.1 Petromus typicus | reverse complement strand
TGCCACTCTGTTTTAGTTATTAACGCTTTAGGAGTCTTAAGGAATTTTCTGTTTAGAATAAAATTAAATTTAGAATTTTAATATTTACCTTTTATCAAGCTATTTTTATTTCTACTAGTACATGAGTATTTGATTCAGCTCGCCTAGTTAAAAGAAAACAAAACTCCACAAATATCCTAACTTCAGTAGGAATTTTACTAATTTTGTTGCATTAAGGATGATGTTGGGGAGCCAAGGGTTTCATTCAGTGGTTTTGGCTCCTGCCTGCCAAGTGCAAGGCCCTGAGTTGACCCCAAGAATGATGTTGGAGGCCTGTGACCGGTCACTTCTGGTATCATTCTAAATAAGAATTCATTGATTATATTTCTTATGAGTGGATGTCGAATTTTCTTCAATGTCTATCCTTCGTTATAAAGTTGTGTTTATGTATTCTTCAGACCAACTAAATTCCTGAACTTAAGGAATTTGCTTCTTTCCCTATTCATTAAGTTTATCAGTATCTTTTGGGTATACACGGTAATCACACGCATCCCTGAGAACTCAGATCTGCGCACGAGCTGCCTGGATTCTTTCTTCCCATCCCCTGCCTCCCTTTGGTCCTTCCACCAGCCCTTTTCATAAAAACTTTTATTCCCTTTTTTGCTTCTTTGCTCGTGTTTTTTCTTTCTCTTCTTCTCTTCTCTAGTAGTTTCTTAATATTAAATTATATTTAAAATCTTTAGATAGATTCTATGTGAACATACTCTTTTATGGTGCTTTTATTTGCTAATGTTTTCTTTCAGAGATTTTTAATTGAAATTTATTGATTTTGCTCAAACTTGTCAATCTTTTTCTTTTTTTTCTTTAAGGTTTTTTTTTTTTTTTTGAGACAGGGTCTCTTTGTAGTTCAGGCTGGCCCTGAGCTCAGCCTCCAACTCACATCACAGCAATCCTCCTGCCTCTGTCTCCCGAGTGCTGGGATGACAGGCATGAGCCACCACGCCCGGCACTGGTATGTGGTACTGGTTGCTGCTGGGGTGAGTCTCCATGCCCAGTACTGTATGTGGTTACCAAGGGATTGTACCTGGGTCCTTGCGCTTGCAAGAGAGGCGCCGGAACCACTGAGCTATATCCCCGGCCCCTCAAACTTGTCAATCTTGATATAGTGTCATGACTATCTCATAAAAAGAAATTTCAAATTTTTATTTCTTTTTTATTATCTTCAATATTTTAAATAAATTTCTCTTCATAGATTTGACTAATTTCCTGTGACACCATCTTTCTTAAAGTTCATGGTAGCCTATGGAAATAAATCCATTGATATTCACTGTCTCTCATGAAATCAACTTTGTTAAAAAATATTTGCATAGGGGGCTGGGAATTTAGCTCAGTGGTTCTTGTGTCTGTCTTGCAAGCTCAAGGACCTGGGTTTGATTCCCCAGTAACCACATACAATACTGGGCTTGGAGATTCAGCCAAGCAGCAATCAGCACCACATACCACAGTGCTGGGCGTGGTGGCTCATGCCTATAATTCCAGCACTAGGGAGGCAGAGGCAGGAGGATTGCTGTGATGTGAGTTGGAGGCTGAGCTCAGGGCCAGCCTGAACTACAAAGTGAGACCCTGTCTCAAAAAAAAAAAAAAAAAATTGCATAGAACTAGTCCATTTACCTAGGTTTTGATATATCGCATAAGGTTGAACAGGCTTGTACTTTTGGATTTTTTCTTCTACATCCTAATTTACCTGGCTAATATCTTCTATTTGATATAGTCATACAGTTATTCTTATTTATATTTTTTGGTGACAGTTAGTTTAGTTTTTAAAAGTATTAGCTTTAAAGAGTTCTCTTATTTTAATATTTTTCTATTTTCAAATGCACTATCCATCTTTTATATTTAATTCTTTCTTCTGTTTATTTTTGTTTTATATTTTCTGTTGTTTAAACATTTTTGAGTTGAACATTTTCATTCTTGTCTACTGATGTTATTAAAGGCTATGAAGTATTCTTTGAGCAAATTTAATTGTATCTAATTACTGACAAATTGTATTTGTATTAGAAAACTTTTTGTTGACATTCCTCTTTTGACCTATCATTTATGTTTGTGACTTCCAGAGTAAAAGAATTTTTGTTTTATGACCTTGCTGTTAACTTTTATTTTTATTGCACTATGACCAGAGATAATATCTGTACTACTCAGCATTTTGGAATATGTCATTGTTTTCTTTACTGTCTCAATTTTATGGCCAATTTTTAATACTATCCTCTGGTCATAAAAAAGCAAGTTTTATCCCTATTTCCAGAGGACAAAACTTTAAAGACAGCACATTAGTGATATTATTTAGTTCTTTTGTATGTTTATGTATCTTCTTGTCCTTGATTATCACCAACTGGAAGAGGTGAATTCCAGTTCAAGGTACACGTGTGCTTCTTTTCTTCATGCTTGTTTTTGAAGTTTTATAAATTTATAAATGATGATTCTGTGTCACTTCCAGGCTAGACTTTCATGTTCAACATGACATCAGTGTGAACCATCCGTTTCGGCACAGTGAAGTGTTCTTCTTTGCCTTGATTGGTGACATGGCGTCCACCTTCTCTGATAATCCCTGGTGAGGATCTGACTTTACTGGAAGGGTAGCTGGGGGTGTGCGCACTGCCTGGCCCAGTTCATCGGGTGTGGCGTTTGTGTTTATGAGCCGCCACAGTGAAGACCTAGAAGTGGACCACGCCTGGGAGATCTGTTGGTGCACTCGACTCCCCTCCCACACCTCCATTTTATCTTAAATCTCTAGCAGTTAATAAATCTGTTCTCCAGATTGAATTTTATTTTGATAATGTTATAAAGTATATAAATTTATGGTTAGTGTTTGTCACTCACCCTGAGCTGAGGTATCTGTCATAGGTTAAATGTCATCCCCCATTTCTGTTTGTAGTTCTTGAGTTGTACATATTTTTATGTACTTTTTTCTTTGGTTTTTACTAGTGTTTAGAAATAAAACTCAGGGCCTCACACAGATGCTAAGGAAGCAGTCTACCACGCCCAACCCTTATGTATTCTCTATATTCCAAACACAAGTCTTTTATAAATTCTCTTTTATAAAACAAAGTATGAAAGTACTTTGTTGAATATATAATTTACAAACATTTTCTCTCTTATAGCTTGTGTCTGGATGGCCCCCCATTATCTCATGTGCTCACAGGTGTGGCTTCGCGGAGGGACTGAATCTAGTGCACGATACTGGGATTAAGGAAGCGGTCACCCAGTTATCTCACTTGTTGGCTTGGCATAGTTCTGAGTGTGGGCAGCAGACGGCCTGCCTTTGTGCCGAGGCGCCTCCTGAGGTCAGGTGGCCCGCAGGGGTATAAAGGGACAGGAAGAAGACAGCTGATTCTTCACTGCTGCTCTGCTTCTCTGCCTTCCGCCACCGTCAGCTCTGCTCTGTTACTCCACCTTGGTGCCGGAGGACTACAGACTGAAGTCTACACAAAGCGAGGTTGAAGTAAAACTTTCCTCCTTTAATTGTGGGTGTGAGAATCTTTGTCTCAGCAATGAGAAAAGTAAGGGAGACCTTCCCAGTGTACAGTTTGTCTTTTCATCCTTAAGACAGTATTTGGCACAGCAGAAGGTTTTAATTTTGGTGATACTTTATCAGATTTTCTTTTTATGAGTAATGGTTTGAGGTGTCAGACTAAGAGCTCCTGGCCTTTTCCTGGGCTCGGAGATTCTCTCCTTTCCCTTTCTCAAAGTTTCACAGCTTTGTATGTTACACTGAAGTTCATGACACATTTAAAGTTTTAAAAGTAATAGGCAAGGTTTTGTTTAACTTTTTCTCCTACGGATGTGAAATTTTCCAGCATAATTTGTTATTGTTCCTCCTCCACTGAATCATTCTTACATTTCTATCCATAATCAGTTGAGCATATTTTTTCCGTGCGTTTCTTCCCTCACACATACGCAGGTTCTCTTCTCTGTTACATCGATCTGGACTTGGCCAGGTCCAGGTTCCTTTGTGGCTATAGCCCTTTATCTCCATATTGGGAAGAACAATTTCTTCCCATCTGATGTGCTTTAAAAGTTACTTCAGCGATTTTACCCTTTGTGTCTTGGGATATAATATTATAGTAAAACTATATATGTCTATAAAACTCTTGTTGGGGATTTTTTATTATATCCTTTGAAATTTATTTTAATATACTTCATTTGCAGTACACAGTGAGTACACGCATCACAGGAAGGAGGTACGGGGACATAACACGCCCGCATGCTTTTTGTTGAGACTAAAGGCCAGTTGAAGGGAAGCTCACACTTTTATCATCTTGGATCTTCCAGTCCAAGACAGTATTTTTGGACTGTCAAATTATCTAGGTTTTCTTTGATTTCTTTATTAGAATTTTGGAGTTTTGAATGTATAGACAGTGAAAAGATTTTGATAAGTATTGTTAAGATTGTAGGGGAAGCTACAAATAGTGATGTATTTCGATTTTTAGTTTTACTGTGTCTTTGTCCACTTTTAGCTTAAGGAAATACCACTGATTTCTGTGTACTGATCTTGAATTTTCCAACTTAATGCACACATTTGTAGGTCTAGGAATTTCTTTTCTTCTGAGGAGTAGGTTTCTTGAAATTCACTACATAAGCAAGTATGTCATCTACACACAGAATTTTATTTTCCCTTTATTTATTTGCATGCATTTTCCTTTTCCTTGCCTTATTCTAGTATCTAAAAATTCTTTCAGTGAGGTGAGTAGGAGGACTGACTGTGAACATCCTTGTCACGTCGCCAATCCTGAGGAGAATCAATTGAAAATGGTATTAGTTATAGAGAATTCTGGGAAGATGTTCTTTATCAAACCAATGGCATTCTTCATGAGAAGAATTTCTGAGATATTTTCATCATCAAAGGTCTTTGATTTTTGTTGAATGCTTTTTCACACTAATTAATATGGTACTATTTTCCTACCTTGAACTCATTCTCCTGATGGAACACACTAAGTTCTGAACGTTGAAACGGTCTTGTCTGTATGGCCTGTACTTCATGAAAATGGATCTCTGAGTGATTCCTTCAGTATTTTGAATCACTGAGTGTGATTCATTTTATACACTGCTGGTTTTTATTGTAAATTTTTTCTAGACTATTTTCTAAGATCATGAGATCCACAGGGCTTTTCCTTCTCGATCTCTGTCTCAGTTTCTGTCTCTTCTCTTTTTCTCTGTCACTGCCTCCATCTTCTTTTATTACCAGGGTAATGCCAGCCAATAAAAAGGTCTGTAGTGTGTTTGCTTCTTCTATTTTCTGAAAGAGATTTTGAAAAATTAGTGTTAATTCTCCACTAAAATTTTCATCGACTCCTCCAGTGGAATGATTCTGACCTAGAGATACCTTTTCTAATAGTTATAAACACCTATCAGTAATTTATTTCATTGTGGCTGAGACTGACTCACTTGTGGTTCTCACAGACTTGGTTTACCTTCTTCTCAGTTGGTGCTTTTATGAGTCTAACATTGGCCTGGTGGTCCCTTGTTACCTTTATAATGGCTGCAAGATCTGCAGCAATATCTGTTTCATTCCTGATGTTGATAATTCATGTCTATGTGTGCACCAGCCTTGCTAGACGTATATAAGTTTTATTGATTTTTTTGAGGAACTGTCTACTTGTTTCATTGATTTTTAAAATTGTTTTCCTATTTTCAACTTTATTAATATATATTCATATTTTTATTATTTACGTTCTTCTTTTCACCTTGGGACTATTTTATATCCTTTTGCTAGTTTTTTGAGGTAAAATTTAAGTTTATCAATTTGAGACATACTGGTTTTCTAACATCACAGTTTAGTGCTATAAAATTCCACGATAGCACTGCTTTAGCTGGATTGCTCATATTTTCATACTTTGTTTTCATTTTTATTTAGTCCAATTTCTTAATTTCCTTTAAGATTTTCTCTGTGACCCATATCTTACTGAAAATTGTGTTGCTTAATTTCCAAATGTTTGGAGATTTTCCTGTCGTCCCTCTGTTATTGATTACTACATTAGTTTCACTACATTCAGAGAATATGCTCTTTATGTTTTGGTTTTTTTTAATTTTCGTGTTACTGTCTTTCTTTCTTTGAATAGCTGAGGAAAAGATCTACCTTGGTGGATTTTCTATGTGAGTTTGGAGAAAATGTGTATTTTCTTGAGTGTTATGTTCTACATGTATCAATTAGATCAGGTTGATTAACAATATTCAGTTTTTTATGTCCTTACATGTAGTTCTATCAACTGGATGAAATACTCTAATGTAATTAAAGACTTTTCTGTTTCTTCTTTCTCCTCCATTCATTTTAATTTAAGAACTTTATGTCTTCCTGGTGGATTGATCACTCCACAATTGTTTTATTACACCTGTGTAACTATAATACTGTCCTGTCCTAGGTCTCTGTCTTCTGTTATGAAGAGCAGAGATTTTCTTCTCCTCAGGACAGCAGTGTGAAGGGGGTGAGAGGGAGCAGAGAGAGCTCAGCCGGGTCAGGCTCCTTCATAGTCAGCACCAGCCCGTTCCTGGGGGAGCCTCCGAGGCGAGCCTACTGCTTCCCGTGCTGTACTTCCCAACACACTCCTTTGGGAATTTCTGTTTCTGAGAATGTATTTCGGATACATTTGAACCATAGCACAGCAATCCAGCACCCTCCAAAGAGGTTCTTTGCTCGGAAGTCTCCTTTACCTGGTATGCATGTAGTTATTCCCACCTTTTTAAAAAGTTACTCTTTGCATGGGATATATTTTCAATCCACCTGCCATTCAAAAAGACTTTCTTACATACAGGACACTGTTGGGCTGTGCTGGTTTACCCTTTCTGTCAGTCCCTGCCTTTTAGTAGGTGGACTTAACTATTTATATTTAAGGTAATTGCTGATAGCTAAGGTTTCATTTTGACAAGTTATGATTTGTTTTCTATTTGTTTACTCTGTTCTTTATTCTTTTTTCTAACCTTCTTATGAGATATTTAAATATTTTATTAATGTTTATTTACTCAACATTATTTATGCTATGGTTAGACTTAACATTTTATATCATTCTCTTAGTGACTGGTCTAAGTTCTCTGTAATACACACATGTATTGAATAGTCTACAATATCATTGTTTAACACAGGGACTATAAGCACTTACTTTTAGCTTTGTCACATCCATTTTTGTTGCGATATGGCAGAAATAACATAAAGCGTATCAACAATTAGTGCATTCACAAGATGGCGTAACTCCTACCACCGTGACCTAGTTCTGGAACAGTTGCATCAAAGGAGACCCTTCGCCCATTTACAGCCTCTCTTACTGTCTCTGTCCCTGGCCCCTGGAAACCCCACATTGATCTTTCCTAAGGACTTACTCTTCTAGACGTTCGAGCAGCAGAATGACGTAATTTATCATGCATCTTAGGGTTTTCAGTGTTCACTGCTGAGTAGATATATCCGCACCTCGTCCTTAGACCGTGCCGCTGCATGCAGCTCAGCCCTCCCGCTCAGGCCCACCGCAGTCACAGAGGCCCTGGAGCCCTTGTCTTCACTGCTGCACTTAAAGGGCACCAGAGAAGACTCAACAGTCATGACAAGAAATACTGGAATGAAATATACTTAAAAATGAAAGATAATGCAAAAATACATGGTGAATAGCATATCAATAGGTAGGATCAATATACTGATGTTTCCTGTGCTGGTTTTTTTGTTGTTGTTGTTGAAGGTTTTGTTAATTTTTTTTTTGTAATTAGTTATTCACAGGGAAATTAGTGACATTTTAACAAACATTATTTGAAGAGCAGCGTTTATCTCAATTCCTAACGTTTCCCTAAATCTGGCTTTGCAGGTGACTTTCCGACTTGCTGTCTCCTGACCTGTTCTTACAAACCTCCTTCTGTTCTTACAAACCAGCTTTTCCTCAGATATGTCAACAGGACACAGAGGGAAGGGGTGGAGGAGATGATTCTGGAGATCAAATTTAATTAAAACTGACCAAAGGTTAAAGAGATTTTAAAGAAGATATAACCAAAAACAATGTTGTACAATATGAGAGAAACTAATAAAAAAAATTAGAGACCAGACTATTAGAAATTTCAGAAGGAAAAAACAAATCTAATAGAGGTTGGTTCTTAGAAAATAAATCAAACTGAACTGCGAAGGCACACGTCTGCCTGCTAGAAAAGCCCACAGATACCCAAGGAAGTAAATGATAAAAGACTCAAAAGTCTGTTACATAACTGCGCTTCAGCCTGGCAAGGATAAAAATATAGGGGAGCGGGGCCGAACGGCCGAGGACACTGCGGACACAGGACGCACAGCGGAATGGCGCGGTCCCTGAAGGACTCCTGAGGACTCTCCTCCTCCCCGGAGGCTCCGGCCCAGGCTAACGACCTGCTATGCGCTTCCTTCGTGTCAAAAAGTGAGTACAGTGAATGTGAAAGACACTCGCAGGGGAGGCCACAAGGGCAAGTCTGTAGCGGAGACCCGCGGCCTGTAACTGCAGCGAGGTCTGAAACGCCCGGAACGGGTAGAAGGCAAGCAGCTGTCCGGGCTAGAAGGCAAGCAGCTGTCCGGGCGGTGGCCAGCAAGCGCGCTGGCCGCTGCGCGTCAGGATCGGGCCCCGCCGTGCGCCCTGCGCTCCGCAGGCCCAGGCCCGGGCTCGCTGTGGCCTCTGCCTCTGCCACGCGCACCCCGGCTTGCGTGAGCGCTGGCGGAGCACCCGGCAGACATGCCACCCTCCGCGCTCCGGGAAGTGGCCGGAGCCCTGGCGCGGTGAGGGCCGCGGGCCGGCAAGGGGCACCCGTCCCTCCGGGCGCGCGGAGAACTGTCATCCCCTACTTTGTGGTACGTTTTTAGTTTTAATTAATAGTGGAGATTTTAATGAGACATGTGGAAGCATAAAGCTATTTAATAACTCAAAGTCGCTTCTCTTAGCTTTACTCCCAACATGTGCTCCCTTATTACTTTTAGATTTTCTTTTAAGTTTTCCAACAGTTTAAAATAAATGTTTCCTAGAGAAGTCGACACATTTATTTTCAGGGTCTGAAGAAAATATATTTTTGGCATTGATATAATTTCTGTTTTATTTTGGTGCTTAAATTTTCCTTCGCTGGAATTTATTTTGGTTCTTATTTCCCATGATGAATTCAATCTCTTTTTTCGTATGTATACGCCTGATATAATGCTGTGGACCCTGAAAGTACTCAACTAAATGTTTTTTAATTAGCTCACTGCCATTTCCATCTCTGGCTTCTTTTGTATCAGAAAGAATCCTTCTGTCTTTAGCAGATGCCATGAGGTGACCGGCAGCACACCGGGTGAGACTTCGGCAGACATAACGGCTGTGCTGAAGAGCCCTTCATTCTACATAAAAGAAAAGTCCCAATTTGAAAGTATTCTCAGATACATCCCTTCCCTGCCCTTAGGAACAAGCAGCAAAGGAAAACAGATTTGTGCTTCCATTTAAAATCATATTAGCCTGATTTTCAATTGTATTGTAAAGTTTTCCTCTGGTGAATGTACCACACGAGTGCCTGTGATTCATTTCAGGGACCAAGTTAGTTCTGCATGAGAAACAGGCCAATCCTGTGGGCGATTAGAAAGTTTCCTGGAGGAAAATTCTGTGCAAATTGGACTTAGGACAAGATTTAACTTCAAAGGACAAATCTGGTGGGGGAGTGGGGAAAAATTATTCCCTGATGATTAAAAGCAAAATGCTGTATTTTATGCAGACTAGTAGCAAGACTCATTGTGAGGAATCGCCTCTCCGGGGCTGTCTCTGCCTTCTGTCACGAAGGCGAGCAGGGCAGAGACCAGTCACTTCTCTCTCTGGGAGGCTTTGGGGCCGTTCCCACCCTGGTGTTACTATACACAAGAAAAAGAAATTGTGGGGGAATATAAATTCACTACATCACTAAGCCTGTGCTTGGGTTCTGAAATTCATAGGACTGTTGTTGAAGGGAGCTGAGTATTGGCTCACACTGTGGGACAGGCTTCTTTTCTCCACTAAAGTGACAGTTTTATAGCATTACTGTGGTCCCTGGTAGAGTAAAGTTTACCAAGCTGACTCCCAAAGAAGCCAATGGACTGGATCTGGTTGCTAGCAAGAGCACACACTCAATATAGTTCAAGAGAAGTATTTGGGGGATACCAACCAGGGATCTCAGGAAACCTAGGAGGGAAAGCCATCAAATATTTTAGCCTCACAGAAGCTAGAGCCCGAGATTCTAAGAGCCCTTGTAGAATCAACAGAAGAAACAATAGATTTACATAATGTTGTGTTTCTTCTACTTTAATCTAAGGTCTCTGTCTCTTGAGAGTGGTCCTAAACCAAGATGGCTTCCATCCAGGACAGTGTGTCTGTCAGTAAGCCCTCCACGTGACAAAAAAATATGTAAGAGAAACAAAGGAGGAAAGATGCGTCTATGCGCATGCTTTCCGAGGGTCCAGCCCAGGGTCAGCTGGTTCTGTTGCTTCCAGGCCTCCGGTGAGGCAGAAACATCCTGGTGGAAGAGTGTGGTAGAGGCTCTTGCTCATTTCTGGCAAGTGGGAAGCAGAGACAGCGGCAGAGCCAAGAGGAAGGGCCCGGAGACAAGATGTGGCTGTCAGGATCATGACTCACTCCAACTACAAACCAGCTCCTAAGTTTCTGTCACCTCCCAATAATGTCATCAAATTATCAATTTACCAGTGAATTAATCCACTCACAAAGTTGAAACTCTCATGATCCAATCACCTTTGAACCCAGGAGCCCATTAGGGGACATTTTAGACCCGAACCATATCAGAGAGGTCTGACTTCTGTTACATTTGTGTCTCTCACTCAGGCATAGCACAGAGAAAGCAGCAGACAAAGACATGTGAGGCCATGATAGCAGTGGTCTTTACTACGTACAGATCTCACAGAGTAGAGAGCAGCAGACACACACTCAGTCAGCCACGTTGTGGAGCTGGGGTTGTTTCTGCTGTCACCCCAAGGGCGAGACTGCACACGGGTCTGGAGCTAAGCGAAGCTCTCAGACAGTCTCAGGATCTCACTGGTGATCCTCACCCACTAACCTTGTACCAGAATCAGCTGGTCTGAGCAGCTGGCCCCTTCCCCACAGTACATTTACTCCTGTAGCAACTTGCAGACACAAATATAAAAATGTCCAGAATTAGTGATACTTACTAATCATGAAAGAAAGAAAGATATAGTTTCAACTGCCTTATCACGGGTCCTCAAATGCTCTTAAAGGGATATTTTTGATATTTTTGTTATAAGAATGTCAAATTTGGGGGCCAGGGATTTGGCTCAGTGGTTCCGGCTCCTGTCTTGCAAGCACAAGGGCCCGGGTTCAATCCCTGGTAACCATATACAACACTGAGTGTGGCCCAGCAGCAATCAGTACCACATACCACAGTGCGGCTCATGCCTATAATCCCAGCACTCGGGAGGCAGAGGCAGGAGGACTGCTGTGATGTGAATTTGAGGCTGAGCGCAGGGCCTGCCTGAACTACAAAGTGAGACCCTGTCTCAAAAAAAAAAAAAAGTCAAATTCTGTAAGTTTTTGAAATTATGTATCATGCTGTACTGAAAATCTGTAGAGGGAGGACTCAAAATGGTTTGTAATGAAGTTGTACATTCTTTAACATATATGTTGAGTTGCTCACTAAAAAGTGAGTTTTTCTAAGGTCAAGGGGACATTTTTGTGGCCTTTCCCTTGAATCAAAAAGAGCAGAGATGTGTGGTTTGGGTTCCAGGTGAGCTGGTGTCTCTGAGTAAAGTGGAATTGTGGAATTCCTTTCTTTCCTCCTCTGCGTTCCCCCTATTCTTTCCTGCTACTTTCTGTTCTGCCAGAGGCAATTGTATTCCATGATTTGGGAGGAAAGAAAAAAACAGGAGAAGATAAAAACTTAATGTTCTTCATTAAACTATAATTATTCAGGCCTGAACAGCCAAAGCTGTGGAATAACAAGGTAAGCACTCTTCAGCCTGAAGTCTCCAGACATGAGGGACTGTTTTCTGGACAGGAAGTCAGTCTGTAGGCTCCCCTCTGGGAAACCGTCAAGGAAGAGTCCAAAGATGCAGTTTGCCAAAAGCTTGACCAGGATCCCGTGGTTTGTCTCTACTTTCAAGTTATTATCTTTCACTTTGTACTTGTTGATTCAGTCACTGCTTGATGACTGGTACCCACCTGGCACACTGTCAAGTGACAGGGGAGTTTCACTGAAAACACATCGGAAAGATGATTTCCCAAGGAGGCGAAGTGAGGTGATGAGAGAACATCATTTAATGGGAACAGAGCTTCAGGAATCACGTCAGAAGAGTTCTGGTGAGAGCGACCGTGGCGACAGAACAGTGCGCATCTGATGCTACTGAAATGCACAATAATGGTCGAGTTGGTTTTATGGTGTATTTATTTTACCACAATAAAAATAATTGGGGAAACATTTTAAACTATCTCCAAACCTGGACTTACATTCACATGGAAAGAGTGGCCAGTTAACAAAAGCCCCCAGATGAAGGATGATTTCCTTCACAAGAGGACGGAGGGACGGTGTGAGAGGACGTTCTCGGAAGCGCAGGCCCGGCGCGGCTCAGGCTAGCACATGGAGGCCGCTTAGTCTGCGGGGGAGTTTGGGCCGCAGAGGAAGCAGCTGGGCGACTAGGCGTGGAGCGGGGGAGAGCGCGCAGTGCCGCCGACGGGAGCCGGAAGGGACACACGCGGGGGTCCCCAGCGCCGCGGGAGGTCAGCGTGCCCCGGGGTGGGGCGGCAGAGGGCACCAGGTGCTCCTGGGCCCCAGTGCGGCCACGTCCCGGTAAGCCTGGCAACCTGAGATAACGTGGCACACTGGCGCAGCGTTCTGATTCTCCTGATCGCCTGGTAGCCTGAGACCCATAGCTTCCTGGCGCCAAGAGCAGCCTGAGACAGGGTTGGATCAATTTTAAATTCCAAATGCGGTTTCTATCAAATGGGGGGCTGTTGAACTTTGATAAGTTTGGGCCATCTTGACCCAGGGATACTTGATAGTAGAAGATAAGGTAAAAGAGAGGACTGGTGGACTGTGAGGAGACTCTGATCTCCACTCCAATAGATGGGACAAAGGGAGAATGTTTTGAGCAGAAAAGAATGACGATTCTGTGGTGTCTTGTGGAAATCAATTTCAGGTCCCCCAGATGCAAAATCCGTAGGTTCTTTGTTCCCTTGTATGGTACAGCGTTCACATGATCTACACTTACTTCATGTCATCTCTGCATTACTTACAATGCCTAACAAAACATAGATGCTCGGTTGCAGATTTAGCTCAGGGGTTCTGGCGCCTGCCTCACAACCCCAGTCTCCTGAGTTTGATTCTGGGTACCAGAAAAAAAAAAAAAAAAGAAAAACATAAAAGCTATCTGTGTAATCAGTATTCTGAATCACATAAGGAATAATGATAGGAAGGTATATTTATACACTCAGTACAGGTGCGATTCTTTTCCCCTCCACACATTTTTGATTTGGAACTGGGAATTGATTGAATTCACTGATGTAGAATTTGCAGATAGAGAAGCCCAGCTTGAGCTTAACAGATCGGCTGTGGCACTGTGTAAGGATACTTTGTCCATGGCGGCAGATGGGAAGCTACTGTGGACAGCCACAGAGCAGAAGATGGTGACCACCCTGGGAGAATGAGTGGGCACAGGTAGCTTGGAAGAATGTCTTCACAAAGATCTTATATTAACTAGAACCATGAGCATTGATAAATAATTTGCCTTCATTTAAGGTAACAGAATGAGGTTTCAGAGGGAGGACCCCAGCATAGGACAGCTGTTAAGTCAGTACCATAATGAAAATAGAACAAAATAAGAAAAGTGGTTTTTTAAAAAATAGATTGAATCTTTATCATCACATTTTATATATACAGCATGATCACACTTAACATCGAGCATTTGTACCAGTATATGACATGACTTAATTCTCATTTTCCCATTCCCCTACCAACCCTACAACTCCCACCCCATATACATAAGCCTTGTTTCTCATCACATTTTTTCTCTGACCTTGTTACCCCCCCATCCATTTCCCTTTGAATAATTTCTGTCTCACAATATCTATCATATACACTAGGACTCATTTACATGTTCAGTTTCTCATATCAGAGAAAAGATCCAGTATTTACACATCTGTGACCTATTTATTTCACTTATGAGTATGTCCTCAAGGTACATCCATTTGAGTCTAAATGACTCAAACTTATCATTGTTTATGGCAGAGTAACACTCCATTTTACAGAAGAACCACATCTTCTTTATCCAGTCTCCAAGTGATGGGCATTTGGGTTGTTTCCAAGATTTAGCTGTCATAAACTGAGTTGCTATAAACATGGGTGCACATATGTCACTGTAAGATGAATCTCTTAATTCTTTCATGTATATACTTAGCAGGGTCCAATGAGACCTCTAGCCCTAGCTTTTTGAGGCATCCCCACACTGGTCTGCGCAGTGATTGCACCAGTGATTCCCACCAACACTGGAGAAGGGTTTTTTCCCTCCCTGCAGCCTCGCCTGCATTTGTTGCTGGCTAATTTTGAGATAACAGCCATTCTTTGTGGAGTGAGATGAAATCTCAGTGTTGTTTTCATCTGCATTTCTCACTTTTGAAAGCAAGTAAGAATATCATTGCAACTCTGTGCACTTCTGTGCCAAAGATTCGTCACTCACAAGGTCTCTCCCATAATGCTCCAAGTGGCACTGTTTTTCCTTCTCCATGGTCAGCAAAAAGATACAGCGTGTCCCCCATTAGTTAGCATTACTGCACATTTCACTGGAAGCAGGAGAATGTGTTGATGTCTCATGCACAAGTCCAAGACAAATTTCTTAATTTTGTTTTTTCCTGCTAATTAATCTCCAGACTTATGCAGTTCCATTCTCATCATTTTCCCCCTCTCCACCCTCAGGAAGGTCCCCCCTTTTTCCTTCGGAACACTTAAGCTCTGGTCTGAGCAGCTTTGACATCTTCTCAACAAATCAACACAGAAGCTAGGTGGTTATCCGTCTGCTCCTGAGATGCAGAGAAAAACGACCACTGTTGTTGTTCAGGCACGACTGGAAATTTTAATCCTCTGTTCCAAGCAGTTTATTAAAGTATTAAACCAACAAATACAGGTCTTTTCTTGGATTGGGAATGCTGCTGGGAAAAACGTAACATTTCAACACACTGTTATAAAATCAAGTTTTCAACTTTACCATAATTATAGAACAGCAAACAGGATTGGGAAGAGTTTCCAGGGACAGAAACAGAGAGACGCATGGAAGGACACAGAGCTCAGCGTCTGGAGCCCTGAGGGCCCTCGGTGTGCAGGCCTCGCCAAGTTCGTGTCCCGTGACAGAACGAGCTCACCTGCAGTCAGTCCTGGTGGTGGTGTTTATACCGCTGGGATTCTAGCACTGCAAATAAAGTTATTGTCATTATTCCCCCATTAAATTTACTTGCCAAACTACAGCTCTTGCTGAAAGAAAAGGTATTAAAATAATAAAAACCTCAATTTATTCCTCACCTGGAATGAAGCAGATTGGAAAGCTTAAGTAAAAAGTCTGGATATAAATATAATACAAATAAAAAATGAAATGCTTTGTACTGAGTCTGTCTAAATGTGGAATCAAAATGGAGTGACTTGAGATTTGGGGCTTTTTTAAAAAACTGAGCTTATTGGTACATTTTAAGTGTACATTATGAACACATTCATCATTGAGAATTTGTTCCTGTACAGGACGCGTCTTGATTCTTGTTTTTTCCCATTTCCCTTCCATCCCTTCAGCCCCTCCCCCTCACACACATAAGCTTTGCTTCCGTTTTTTTCCTTTTACCTTCAAATTTTTTCTTTCCCTTCTTTATTTTCCCGCCCCTCACCTCTCCTTCCCCTTTAAAGAGTTTCTTCTGATTTCACAGTACTTATGATACATTTCGGGCCTCATTTACCCCTTCAGTTTCTAACACTAGAGCAATGAGGCCTCTAATCCTAGTATTTTGAGGACTCTCTACATTGATTTCCATAATGATTATATGCGTCTACATGCCTACCAACTTGTCAGATTCACCAGACCCACAATGAAGAAGGGTTCCTCTTCCCCCAGAGCCCTGCCAGCACTTGCTGTTGGTTGATTTCCTGATAGCAGCCATTCTTACTGGGGTGAGATGGAATCTCAGTGTTGTTTTCATCTGTATCTCTTGAATGACCAGTAATGTTGATCATTCTTTCATGTGATTTTTGCTGCTTTTACTTCATCTGAAAAGTGTCTGCTCATTTCAGATGCCAATTTTTGGAGTGAGTATTTAAATTTGGGGAGATACAACATTTAAAGTTCTTTATATGCTCTAGGTAGTAGTCCTTGGTCTGAAGAACAGCTGGTAAATTCTTCCCCCGTTGTAGGTCGTGTTCTGTTGCTGGTTTCTCTTGCGGTAC
>PVIR01035524.1:0-16394 GCA_004026965.1 Petromus typicus | reverse complement strand
TTTTTTAAAAGTCTTGAATTTTCTCTTGACAATTCTTACAAAAAATGTTTACTATATTCCATAATGTATTCTGCTATCATAAAATTGTTTCACATCATAGTTTCTTGTCTCTCCTAGCAGCTACTGGGCACAACTGGATTGCATTGTGCCCAAAGATTTCAGAAAACTGGAAGGAAATGAAGAATCATATTATATGTTTTACTTCCAGATTTCTCTTCTTCATTTCTAAATCAGAGTATTTTTCAACTGCAGCTCAAATAAATAAGAAGCCAAAACAGAAACTAGAGTTTGAAACTGTTCTATTAGAGTAACCATGGTAGGAAATGTTTAGAATATTACCAAAAAGGTGTCAAGATGAATAGTTTTGGACTATATCCAGAGGAGATTTTTGTCAATATATCTTCTAGCTAATAGATCAAATCTTTCAGGTCATATGCCAAATTAACACTGTCTTGGACCCACTGGCCGGTCACTTTATCAATTCAGGGGGATATTAGCAAAATGACCTTTTCATTAGAAAATCCGGATAATTATGCTCTCCATTCTGCAGTCAGTTCTGCCCTGTCTTTCACGTTAAATGCAGTAAGGGTCTCAGTAAACCACAGTCCACTCAATCATCTCTCTTCTTCTATCCATGCAGAGAATTTGTCACCAGTATTAGTAACTTCCCACTGCCTTGCAGCCTTGAAAACAGGGCCTGCTCTGGAAGTCTCCTGCTCCTTCTCTCCTATATATGCATATGTCCATTACACAGCCTGCATCTCTCGGAAGCACCATTTGCCATTGCTAACAGTGCCCACCTTGACAAAGCCAGTGTTTTTCCCCATGACACTGGTTTCTGGTATCCAGGATTCCAGGGAATCAGCAGTCAATAGCCACTGGTCCCTTACAACGGCCTTTCCCCAACTCTGTCCCACATTGTCATCTGGCCCCAACTAGCCCTATTTGTGTATGGTCTCCAGCATACTTACTGTGGCCCCAAGGACTCAGCCCCAATGCCAGGACCAGGGAGCAAGATGGGAGGAGATCCATGCCATGCCAACCCACCAACCCATCACTGACCCCAGAAAACTTCCTTCCCTCCACCAGACTCCTCCCTCTCCCCTTCTCTGCCCTGATTGTACAGTGGAACCTCCAGGACTGCTGCTGACATCAATGCCGGGAGGAGGCGCAGCCTTCTGCACCACAGCGTCTGGGTCCTGGCTCAGCTCTCCACTGCGGCGACCTTACTGTGTTGTCCACAAATGCACAGGACGGCACCCATGGGCAGCTGTATTGTATGACACGGACAATGGCATCTACAACAAGAGGTCCTGTATTTTCAGGGCTCAGGAAGAGCTGGGCAAGTATACCTGGCCAGTGCCTGCTCTGGGGACTCAAGAACAAGGATAGAAAATCACCCCACACCAAAACACATCATTTCAGGTCAGGATTTAGCTCAATGGTTCTGGTGTAGGTTTTGTAAGCGCAAGGATCCAGGTTTGATTCTTGGTAACTACATACAATATTGCCGGGCATGGTGACTCATGCCCACCAGCAATCAGTACCACATATCACAGTGCCAGGCAGGGTGGCTCACGATTATAATCCCAGCACTCAGGAGGCAGAGGCAGGAGGACTGCTGAGTTCAAAGCTGAGTCCAGGACCGGCCTGAACTACAAAAGTGAGACCCTGTCTCAAAAAACTTAAAAAAGGGGGCTGGGGAGTTAGCTCAGTGGTTCCGGCGCCTGTCTCGCAAGCGCAAGGACCCGGGTTCGATTCCCCAGTAACCACATAACAATACTGGGTGTGGAGACCCACACCCAGCAGCAACCAGTACCACATACCACAGCACTGGGCGTGGTGGCTCACGCCTGTAATCCCAGCACTCGGGAGGCAGAGGCAGGAGGATTGTGATGTGAGTTTGAGGCTGAGCTCAGGGCCAGCCTGAACCACAAAGCGAGACCCTGTCTCCAAAAACCTAAAAAAAAAAAAAAACTTAAAAAAAAAAAACTCAAAATAGCAGAACACCAGAAAGGAAAGCAAGATCTGAAGCGCCCAGAGAAGAGAGACCAAACACATGGGAAAAAAGGGATCAGGCATTAGAATAGAACAGTTCTCAAACAACAGCTTGTGGAAGCCAAGAGACCACAGAACCAAGCTCTAAACTTCCGAGAGAAAGTGGTCAGCAGTCCAGAATTCCATACCAGCCAAACACCATGCTAGAGGAAGTACGGGATAAACACACTTTCAGTCATACTCGATTTCAAAATCCAACTTCCTGTGCTGGCTTACGTTCTGTCCCCCCATCCCAACCCTGCTTTGGGCCAGAGAGGCCACTTTATGGTTCATGTAGACCTCGCCCCTGCATACTGATTTCTCTTCTGTTCAGCTTTCCAGAGAGGAAGAAGAAACAAGAAATGTCCTCAATCCCATAATTTCAGATGCTTGTTTTATCAGTAAAACAAAAGTTTTTCCAGAAGCTCTTTTTATCAAGAGGATAAAGCAGAAGGATCACAAGTTTGAAGCTAGCCTGGGCTATGCAGTGAGCCTCTATCTCACACACACACACACACACACACACCCCTCATTATCAATGCCCTGGTCTCTCAGACATGACTCCAAGCATTTCCTGTTGACAGTTTTCAGATACCAAGTCAGAGGCAAGAGCAGAGAGAACTTGAGTTGTTTATTTTCTCTGCTTTCTTCCGGCTGGCACCGCAACTTCCTCCAGTGACAGTCAGAATGTCTGGAAGGGTGGCCTCCCCAGCACCAGGCTCTTATCGTGTAATACCCTCTCCTGTTGCCCCCTCAGGCTTGGGTGGATAACAGCTTTCTGTTGCTGGTCCCTAGACACATCATGGTTTTCTATAACCTTTGAACTGTCCTCAAGTGCCTATTTCTCATGGCATGCTTTGTCAAAATGACAGCATAGGCCAGGTGTGGTGGCTCAAACCAGTGATCCCAGGGCTCGGGAGGCTGAGGCAGGAGGACTTCTGTGAGTTAAAAACCGGCTGAATTACATAGAAAGATTCCATCTCAAAATAAATACATAAGGGCTGGGGATTTATCTCAGTGGTTCCCATGCTTGCCTTGCAAGGGAAATGTCTCAAGTTTGATCTCTGGTACCAAAATAAATAAATACATAAATAAAAAGACAGTAAACCAATAAAAGTAAACCAAAATAGAAAATTAAACCACCAAATGGATCAATTATTTGCTCCAAAGAAAGCAAAAAGTTTAAGCAAAGAAGGGAAAATGTAATCAATGAATATAAACTTCATCAGTCAATACTTAATCGAATTATAAAAGTAAGCAGGCATAGTAGGGTATGCCTATAATTCCATCTTCAGAAGGTTGAGACAGGAGGACTGCTATGAATCCAGGCCAGCCTTGGCTACATAGTGAGTTTGAGGCCAACTTGAACTGTATGGTGAGCTTCTGTCTCAAAAATAATAACAACGACATAAAATCAACATTAAAGATACACTGTCACTTTGTCACTTAACAGTATCAGGTAAATGGGGGGGCGCTGAGACTATATACAGGTGGAGCAATTACCTGGCCCACCTGAGGTCCCGGGTCAGTCCCCACTGCTGCAACACAAACAGATGAGAAGCCCTGGGTTTAATCCACTACACCAAAAAATAAAAAACGTGGGCGAGGAAGTTTAAGGGAAAAGTAAAACAATATATGGATCTTCATTGTCCATAGCAGAAAGTGAATAAACAGCTAGAGAGATAATGCCAACATAAGTATGTCATTTAGATAAATTCATAAATGACAGAAGTAACCAGTTGGGCATAGTGATCCTAGCACTTGGGAGGATAAGGCAGGAGGATCACAAGTGGGAGGCCAGTCTGGCTCATAAGTGAGGCCTTATCTCAAGAAAAACTCAAACATAAAAACTCTACAGCCTTAGTTATCAACACTCACGGCTCTCAGAGGGGGTTCCAAGCATTTCCTGTTGACGCAATGTTCAGCCCTCAGGGAAGCATCTTTCTGGAGTCCTTTTCCCTCCTTCCTTACCACAGGCCAGCTCTCAGAAAGTTCACTACTTAACCCAACTACTTGTAGCTTAAACAAGCACTGGTCTATTTTCTCACAGAACCAGAAATCCAAAGATGGGGCAGTTGTTTGTGTGGATGTGGCTACCTGACAAGACCAACTAGCTGGGCACCATAATTCTGCTCTTCATCGTCTTCTTCCATGGGTCTCACAGTGTGGTCCCCAGACAAGCAGTATCAGGGTTGCCTGAAAATGAAAATCCTCACACCTACTACAGACCTTTGAATCAGCAGTCAGAATAACCCCAGCAGTACGTGTCTTAAGATCTCTCTGGGTGATTCTGGTCATTCCAGGTTGAAGATCACTTCATGGTGCTAATCACTTCATGGTCACAAGATGGCTACCACAGCTCCAAACATTGCATCAACTTTCAGTGGAGGAAGAAGGAAGCAGTGTCCCTAATCCCAGATGCGCATTTTATCAGGAAAACAAAAGTTTTCCCAGTGGCTCTCAGCAGATGTTTCCTTAGCACTCTGTAAATTGCTGGACATGGTAGTTTAAATCATAGCACTCCGGGAGGCTGAGGCAAAAGGAGGACTCACAAGTGTGAGTCCAGACTCGGCAACTTACAGTTTATCTCAAAATAAAAATTTGCTGCTCAGTGTGAAGGTCTTGGGTTCAATTCCTAGGACCAAAAGAGGGGTGGAGTGCAGGAGGACAGAGATACTGACTAACCCGAGCCCATCCCACCAGCTAATCCTTAAAAGCTGGCCTCCGCCTTTTCAGGTAAGCCGGTCTGGGTCTCTTCCTCAGTGTGCCCCCTCCAACGACCTATCCAGCTGGAGTTCGCCTCATCTTCTCTCGTCCCTCAAGTAAAGCTCTTGAGTGCTGTGGACCCAAGAGCACCGCTGCAGGGGTTTGGGTTTTACTAGAACATTTCTAAGTAGTGGCCAAGCCTGAGACCGGCCCTTCAGCAAGCTGACCTCTCTGAGCACCCCGGCTTTAGGACGTGCTCCCCACACTGCCCAGAATGGGCAGCGGGCAGAGATGAAGCAGAGCCTCGGCAGGGCGCAGAAGAGCGAAGAGGCCAAGAGACAAGGCAGCTAACTCGGAAATCCTACAAGATAAAGTAGATGTTTTCTACAGTGGCAAAAAAGACCTGTTTACAGAGAGAAATAGAAGGAGACACACACACAGGAGAGATAGAGAGAGCGCGTGCGCCAGGTGTGGTGCTGCACACCCGCCATCTCCAAGTTCAAGAGGCTGAGGAAGGAGGGTCTCAACCTGACAACAGGCCTGAGATACAGCGAGGCCCTCTCTTCCATCAATACATAAATACGTAAATACATGAAATGAAGTGTATGTTTGATAAAATTAAAAGACATCAAAGTTTTTTAAATGTTGGACTAAACTATAGAGGATATTGATACATTTTGTAAGTAAAACCATAAAGAAAAATTATTTTAAAAAACTATAAAGAAAAAAGCTTTTTCCTGCAAATCTGCACATTAGTTTTCATTTCCACTTCTACTAACACAAGGACTCGGGCTAGCTGGTGACACAAAATATCAGTGAGGCACAGAAATCTCTTTCTTGTTAGTTTTCTTTTTTTTTTTTGGTCCCGGGGATCGAACTCCAGCCTTTGTGTTTGTGAGGTAGGACCAACACCACTGAACTAAATCCCAGCCCTCTCTTGCTAGTCTTGCTGCACTCCGTGGTGTGCTCGTGGTCACATAGCATGGTGCCAACAGAACCGCTTTCCATCAAAACAGCCAGGGAGGGAACAGAAGAAAAGAGGACTCACCGCCGCCCCGTCTTGAGGACAGGCTGTTTTGTACTTTGCCACAGAGATCTCAGTGTGCAGACTTGATACTGCGGCTGCCTCCCTACCTCCTGTCCAACAACAGCTCATGAAAAGCCCTGTTGGGGGCTTTGATGCCAGTCCCCCGGAGATGCAGTGCTTGCGGCACACGCAGAAGGCCCCGGATTCCACCCCCAGCCCTGGGGGAAAGTTCTGTTTTTATCGCACTGCTACACCAAAGAAGCGCTCAGCAATGAGTAGTGAGAAAGTGGAGAAGCGGAAGGAGAATGGATTGTTAAGGGCTCCGCAGGGCGTGCACTAAGAGCACCTGGAGAGGGCCAAGGCCAGGACATAAAGGGTCTGTGTGCTGTGCTCGAGACTTTCCCGTATTTCTCTTTCTTCTCATCGATTGATTATCGAACTGAGGATGGAGCCCTTTTGAAATCTGTTTAAATTTCGAGACAGAATTTTATTAAGTCACTAAATTGCTCAGGCCGAGGGCATATTTTCAGTCCTCCTGCCTCAGCCTCCCACAGAGCTGAGAGTGAGGCGTGCACCACCACACTCGGCCCATTTAAAATTTTTTTTTT
Organism: Petromus typicus; assembly: GCA_004026965.1. NCBI lineage: Eukaryota > Metazoa > Chordata > Mammalia > Rodentia > Petromuridae > Petromus > Petromus typicus. Next base: position 10,016 of record PVIR01035524.1, on the reverse strand, counting down.
TTGATCCAAAGAGAAATTACTTCACAACTATCACACCAAATAGCTGCACGCAGCGGTAGCAGCGTAGTAAACCAGCAAGACCCTCTCAAGACGAAACAAACAAAAAAACCCAAACAGGACTATAGTGCAGGGTAAAGACCTTGGGTTCAATCTACCCCCCCCCCCAGAATAACAGAATAAAAATATGGTTTGTTTTAGAATAAGATATGGATTCTTCACACGCCTGAACCTGTTCACTGGTGTTATCTGGGTTCTTCGTGTTTCAGTCCTAGTTTAAGGGGCCTGAGCGCCACACAGCTGTAGTTTCCTCCCACGTGGGTCCACACCCCGGGAAGCTCCTATACCAGCTACGAGGGCCCTTGCTCAGCTCCCTGGCCAGGCCCAGCCCATGCTGTGCAGAGTGGCTGACATTTGGAAATCACCACCCAAATTCAGTTCTGCACCAGCAACACTGTCTTCCTCTCGATTTTGTCTCTCACCAGGACGTCGGCACGTCCCCGACAGCGTAGCTCATTCTCAGGCCTCCGAGTCCCTGGGGCCAGCTGGGCCTCGGGCAGGCGCACATCGCCTCCACCCTGCGCTGCTCCCTGCAAGGGCAGGACTCCCTGGACTTCCATGCGGGGGTCCAGGGGTGCAGCCGATCCACCGAATGCCATGCTGACACCTCTGAGGCCATGGCACAGAAACCAGAGGCTTCCTCTCGCTAGGTCTGTTGCGCCCGCCTGCTCCCTGGCACTAACGGTGCCTCGCTGTTGCGTCGCCGTGTGGCCCATTCAGCGCCCCCACCTGGGCAGCCACTTCATTACAGCCATCGAGGAGAGGCCGGTGGCCACACACCTGCGCCTTGTCCCGGGCACGGGGTTCACCCCGCCTCTCGGTGAGGGCCGGGCTGCTTTCAGCCCTGACCCGGGCGCTCTGGCAAAGTGGGAGGTGATCCAGCCGCTGTATTTCCAACCACCTGCGGACGTGGGCATAGCGGGGCAAGCAAAGCCCTCCTGGAAGTGAATTTAGAAAGGAGAAACCTGAGCAGCAGAGAAAGTAGCACTGAACGAGTTGTGATGAGGACTCAGACTGAGCAGTACCGGCTCCTGATGTCCTCTCCTTGCCCTGTGACCTCAGCCAAGATCCTTAACCCGGGTGCCTTAGTTTCATCCGTGACATGCTGATAAATGCTTTCATAGTGCATATAAAAATTAAGAAAATGTATATGAATGAGAACTCTCTAGGATATTGTCATGCTTAACAAATTGCACCTCTTTGTTGTTTGGGGATATTTTTTTTTCTTTGCAATGGTGGGAATCAAACCCAGAGCCTTACATATGCTAAGCAAGCCTTGTGTGATGGTACACCTCTGTAAACCCAGCATTCAAGAGGCTGAGGCAGGAGGATTACTATGAGTTAAAAAGACTAGCCTGGGCTATGTAGCAAATTCAAGGCCAGCTTGGACTGCATGAGAAATTGTCTTAGGGAAACAAACAAACAAAAAACTTATTCTAAGGGCCAGGAATGTAGTAATGTAGCTCCATGGTAAAGTACAGTACTTGGCTAGCACGATGAGGCTCTGTATAGACACACACACACAAAGGCACATTTTATCCTAATGCAGTAATTTTACTGCAGCGTTATTTACAATGCTGAGAAAAATGAGGGCACAGCAAAATACACTTAAAATGCAAAGGTGCCTGTCTAGAAGACGCTGCTCCCTGTCAGTCACGATCATTCGCTAGCCGCTCTCTGACCCTCCAAACAGAACCGGGAGCCACGATGAGGTTTTCCCTAAAGCCAGGGGTGGGGAGCTGGAGGGAGCTTGGGTCATCAAAATCACCACCTCACTGTGTCCACTGTACGAGGGACTGTCACAGTAGGGACAAAGGAGAGAGGAACAGTGAGACGCAGACGCAGACAACCCCAGGGCCTTCTCTCTCGCCCTCCCCCGTGGAAGTCACAGTGGACCCACTGCCAGCATCATGTACTTCCTCTGTCCCTTCATCCAGCCTGAAGAGAAGAGGAAGTGGGTGGTGCTTTAGCCCTGGGCCACAGGAAGTCTGGGTAAGCAGCTGGTATCTAAAGAAAAGATTCTATTTTCTTTTTGAGCCGGGGGTTCAATCTGTAGCCCAGGCTGGCCTTGAACTCAATGGTAATCCTCCTACCTCAGCCTCCCAAGGACTGGGTTGATCATGTGTCACCACGCCCAAAAGAATTCTAATTTTTTTTTTTTTTTTAGGTTTTTTGAGACAAGGTCTTGCTTTGGAGTTCAGGCTGGCCCTGAGCTCAGCCTCAAACTCACATCACAATCCTCCTGCCTCTGCCTCCCGAGTGCTGGGAATACAGGCTTGAGCCACCACACCCGGCACTGTGGTATGTGGTACTGATTGCTGCTGGGGTGAGTCTCCACGCCCAGTATAGGTATGTGGTTACCAGGGATCGAACCCAGGTCCTTGCGCTTGCAAGACAGGCGCCGGAACCACTGAGCTAACTCCCGGGCCCAAGAATTCTAATTTTTAACGTTCATCTTATCCACATAAAAATCATATAGAATAAGTTATATGTGTATACACACTTTTAACTATAATTTTAAAATTATAAACTATATTAAATATAATTATGGAAAGTCTCAAAATAGGTAGACAATGAAAGGAAACAGACTGTCCTCTAAGGCTTGCAGAAAAGAGCGCAGCCCTGCCCATCTCCTGGTTTCAGCTCAGTCTCAGCCAAGCTTTCAGGGACAGAGCTAGAAAACAATAAATGTGAGCCAGGCATGGTGGCACACACTGGGAATTTCAGCGCCTTGGGACGCTGAGGCAGGAGGATCCCAAGTTCCAGCCTAGACTGAGCAACTCAAAATTTAAAATTTTTAACATGGGGCTGAGGTTCAATTCCCAGTACCGGAAAAAAAAAAAGTTGTTCTGTGTTTAGCCCCTAAAGTTTCTTAGAGGAACATCAGAAAATGAATACAGGTTCTAGTGCCGCCAAATGGGATACTGGAAATTGGCAGGAAAAGGCTGCGATGCACGATTTTTAAAAGTCTAGGTTGCCATGAACCGACTGTTAGCAGAAATGGAGATATTAATGATTCAGCTAGTGAGGGCTGGGATGGATTTGAGGTAAAGAAAATACAAACCAGCTAAGAGAGTCCCTGCGTGGTGGTGAAGAGACTAGAAATTTACCTCTGCTAAGGGCTCGGCGGAAGTGGGCAGTGTAACTGGGAACTGTGCTCTGCAGTTGTGTAGAAAGCAGAAATTGGGCTGGGGATATAGCTCCGTGGCACCAACCCTGCCTACAAGCTAAGGTCCCAAGTTTGATCCCCAGTACACACACACACACACACACACACACACACACACACACACAAAAGGTCAGAGTATTCTGTTTTTTAATATAAAAGTCTTTTTGAACAGATTAATTGTACGATTCCCATATCCCCTCAAGTACTGCAAAGGAAGCGAAAACTAGAAACGCGTTTTCTAGGGCAACTCTTGGAGGGGACCTTTTGCCTAATGAAGAAGGCACAGGCGAGAGACCCCAAGGCTGCTGAGAACTGAAAACCAGCAGAAACACTAGGGCTTCGCCCACAAGGTGCAGAAAGAATATGAAATGCAAGAAGCTTGTTGGATCCGGCAGAGCCTGCAGGCAGGAAACAGGTTGGTAAGGCTGCACAGCGGCCACACTGTACTGCCTTTCACGAAGAAAGAAGAATATCTCCCCGGGTGAAGGGGCGTGAACCCCGGAGCGCAGTCTCACACCACAGGCTAGTCCCAGATCCGGAAACCTGATGGGCCTGCCTTCATTTTGGAATGGCTCAGGACTGTTCTCTTTCTCCCATTTCCTCTTCCGCCACGGGGCTGCTGTCCGGTATCGGTCCCACCATTGCATGTTGGAGTGGAGAGTTTGTTTTGTGGTTGCTTGTGTCCATGGATGGAAAGGGATGTGGCCTCGCAGTAGAGGCTAAATGATGATACTCAGTACCAAATTCGGCTAGGTTTGGAGCATTAATTTTGTGTAAGTCTCATCAATTCACATAGTTGAAGAACAAAATCATGGAGAAAAAGGAGGGTGTTAGAAGAGTACTTATTGGAAATATGAAAAAGAGAGACAGCTGCTTTTCCCAGCAGGGAATTCCAAATGGAAATCTGAATTGTTTTCTCTCTTCTGTTTTAATAAGAATAAACAGAGCAGGGTGGGAGCTCATTTCTGAAAAAAAGAGTTCAAAGGAAGACGGTTATTTTGCATTTCTAATGCTTCTGGAAGTCTAGTCAGGAGACAGGGAGGAAGTGTCCACTCACTGAGCTTAGTCTGCATAAAAACTTTCTTCCTGGGAGGAAATGTCCTTATCTCTCCATTCTTACTTTAATATTTTACATTTTTTCCTTGGGTTTGTTTCTTTTACATGTCTAAGTTGCACTTGCTGCTTGACTTAGCTTTGACACTGGGTATGTGCTATTTTCTTTCATGCAACTCTATCGTAGGCCGTCCTGATGGCCTTTAGAGGCAAAATAACTAGACTACCACGGTGTCAATTTTTGCAGTGATGAGATGTAGGTGAGTCCCTAACTTTGAACTCTGACACGCTGATGAGTAGAGACTTTGGGGAATCTTAACATGAGAGACTACATTTTACATGCAGAATAGATATCTTTGCTGAGGCCACTTAACAGACCATGGCAAGGAAAGAATGTTCTTCCAAACATGGGCTTGTCCTTAAAACCCGGAACCTGTGCATCTGCTACCTCACGTGGCAGGTGTGATGAGTTCAGGATCATGGGAGGGGAAGCTTATACTAGATTAACTGGATGGGCTCAGAACAACCACAAGGGTCTTGTAGGTAGAAGAGAAAGACAGATGAGAGAAGGAGAGGCAAGTTTTACTAATGAAGAATGGTCAGAAAGAGAGATGATTTTGCTGGCTTTGAAGATGGAGGAAGAGGGAGTAAACCAGGGAATGCAGGAAGGTTCTAGAAGGTGGAAAGTGCTGGGAAATGGACTCCCTCTTAGCAGTCTCTGGAGAAGAACAAAGGGGAAAACAAAGGAGAAAAAACTGGAAGGCAGGAATCAAGTCAAGAAGCAAATACACTAACTCAAGCAAGAAAGGATACAGGCGGAGTGTGGTACAGAGAAAAACAGGTAGATTAGATAAACACACAGGAGGTCCAGTCCCTGGGACACAGCAACGGTACTTCAGGTGGAAGAGAGGTAGGACAGTCAAGACTGACACCCATGTTCCTGCTTTCAGCAATGGGGCGGAGCGTGGAACCACTGGCTGTGTAGGCCACCTGGGAAGAGGGACAGGTTTGTGAGCAAGGAGACAATTTCATTTGGGATTGGGCCAGTTGGTGGTGCCTGGGGATTATTCGAGTTGAATACGCAGGTCTGAGCTGGGGAAAGCAAACGGATGCAAGTGAAAGTCAGCGGGATGTATGAAATGGCCCAGGAAAAGTAGGAGTCGGACGGGAAGGACAGGACAGGACCTGGAGAAGCGCTAAGAAGGAGTAGTCTGAAGAAGAGACTCACAAAAGCGCCTGAGAAGGAACAGGGAGAGAGGCAGGAGGAAGCCAAGAGCATAGAGCATAGAGCTCACGGTGCCAGCACGTAGCTTATCAGTGTTGGACCAGCAACAGAGAAGAATCAGATGGAACAAGGATGTTGCAATTTAGATATAAAATGTCCCCCCCCAAGTCTTATTTTCAGAGGTGGGGCCAGGAACAGAGAGGGAGGGTCCCTTAGAGTATGACCTGGAGGGGTATATTTTTGTCCCCAGCGCCTCCTTTCTCCCTCTCTGCTTCCTGGCTGCCACGACGTGACCAAGTTTCTTTCTTTCTTTTTCATATTGGGGATCGAACTCAGGACCTTGTGCTTTCCATGCAGGCACAGGGCCACTGACCTAAATCCCCTGCCCAACCAGGTTTTTAATTTTTATTATCAGGCGCTTGCACCATGCTGTTTTTTCCTACCTTGGACCCAGATGACCATGGATGAACTCCCCACCCTACCCCGACCATAAGCAAAACAAACTTCTCTTCCTTTAAGTTATAAGCGCCAGGTACCTTGTTCCACAACAGGAAAGCTGAGTAAAACACAGGGTCAGGCCTAGCAGTCTGGAGAGGTCTGCAGGAGCTCTGGCCCCCCTAGAAAGTGCGTGGGAGGAACATAGGTGGGAAGCAGGCATTTAGCATTTCCTGCCTAGGTACTTGAGCACAGCTTGAGTCCAGGTAGCCAGCCCGAGGCAGGAGATTAGGCCATGGGCCCCCAAGCGGCACGGAGGTGGGGCCTGTCAGTCACCGAAGTCTAGGCCCAAACTCAGGCCCAAACTCTGCACGTGCGACCAATCAGAGAATGCGATCTTCCGGAGTCGGGACTGAGCACGGAAGATCGTGGCCAGTGACTGCGGCCGCTGTAAACTCTTTGAGCGCCCCGTCTGCACTCTACAGCGCAGATGCCTTTTCCTACCTTTAATAAATGTGAAACCTCGCTACCTTTTGTGTTTCTCTTCCTATTCTTTGTCTAGGACAAGAAACTGGGTAGGATCAGCAGCCCAGACCCCAGTAAACCTGCTCGGGACTAAGGCCCAGCCTAGAATGGAAAGCTGTTTCCAGCGAGGGGCCTTGCCCCTCTCACTCGCTGTGCCCACCCTCCTACCGATTTGGGGAATTGGACTCAAGCCTTTCTAATGGAGCTACATCCTCAGCACGTTTTTTCCTGAGACCGGGTCTCCCTCAGTTGCTAAATTGCCCTGCCTCAGCCTCCCAGAGTGCTAGGATTACAGGCATGTGCCCCTGTGCTCGCTTCACGCTCTGATGAAGAGATCCAACTCGTGTTGGGCCTGACGAGCTGCAAAAATGAGTAGCTCTCCTCCCCTACTCTCCTTTCCCTGCCCTTGCTTACCAACTTCTTTCTGCCTGAAGTAAATACCCAAAGCTCTCCCCACGGTGTTAAGCATTGCACAGACTCGAATAGGTGCTGGTACCCTCCACATTCTACACGCAGCGCCCCATGCTGGAAGAAGTGAAGTGACTCGCACAGTCGGTATGTAGCCGAACCGGGATTAGATTCTAGCTGAACCCAAAGCCTAAATCCTAGAAGCTATGACCCCAGAAGCCATGATCTCTCTATCGATGAGTTCTCAGTTGTGGCCGGATTGGCCTGTCTCCCCATTCCTTCCCCTCGGAGGTCTCTGAGGAAAGATTTTTTTTGTTTTGTTTTTACTCAATGTGTAATTGCTTGGACGGTGTAATGCGGAGGACGGTCACTAGGTGACAGCAGCGCACCGCCCAGTCCAATTCACAGTAAGCCCGACCTTTTTCTTGTCCTCCGGATTCAGTCCTCCTCCCCATCCGAACTGGGAAGAGAGATTAGGTTATCGGTTGGAAGTCTGAACGGTGTGAAACGGATTTTCCTAGGCCTCAAGTCAAACAAGACTACAAATGTTTCTCTGAGACAGGTTAGGATTAAAAAATTAAAACGCAGCAAGCTCTCCCCCCGCACCGCATTCATTTTTCTTGCGGAACCCCAAACGCACAACTCTGTAGACTTAGCAGAAAGTAAAGATCTCAAACCAGACACAAGGGGCTCACAGGTGTGTGCTGTTAGGGAACACTGCGCGCCTCCGCTCCCCCGAGTGTGACGAAGGCTGAGCAGACTTCGAGATGGACATTTAGCTCGTGTACCCTCGCGCGGACTTGGTGCTCGGGAATTCACAGGCCCAGGACGGCAGACTGTCACAAAAGGTGCAGGGTCCCATTTGTACAGACCGCAGGACCGAGTGTCCCCCACCAGGCGTGTGTCTACACTGCCAGCCCGAGAAGCTGGACCAGGAAGACAGCAAGTTCCAGGCTTGCGGTTTACCAAGAGCTTGTCTCAAAATTTAAAGATAAGATAAAAAAGGTTGGCGATGTAGCTCAGTGACAGAGCGCTTGCCTAGCATATGCGCGGCCCTGGGTTCAGTCCCAGTACTGCAAGGAAAGAAAATTAAAAAGTTCTCTCCTGTGCTTCCCCGGAAATCAGACCTAACAAAAGTAATCGGCCTTGGCTGGGGAGTTAGCTCGGTGGTTCTGGCGCCTGTCTTGCAAACTCAAGGGCCCGGGTTCAATCTCTGGTAACCACATACAATACTGGGTGTGGAGACTCACGCCCAGCAGCAACCAGTACCACATACTACAGTGCCGGGCATGGTGGCTCACGCCTGTCATCCCAGCACTCTGGAGGCAGAGGCAGGAGGATTGCTGTGATGTGAGTTGGAGGCTGAGCTCAGGGCCAGCCTGAACCACAAAGCGAGACCCTGTCTCCAAAAAAAAAAATCGGCCTTGAAAACTCGAGATAAACGTGCCAACTCCACTCAAGCTGTCCTGCCAGGTAGAACTGTAGTAGAAAAAGCTAAGAAGTCCTTCAGTTCACGAAACTTTCCTTTAAGTGAATAAAAAACCATAAGTGGCTAAACATTTGATAAGAAACGACCTTTTTAAGTTGCCACAAGGACTTTCAACAGCAGAGAACATGACGGACATGTGTCTCAAGAACGCGGGGCTGAGGCTGGGGCGGGGCCTGGCGGGCGGTACAGAGCACGCCTGACTCGTGCTGGCAAAACACTGCCGCATGGGGCCACAGGCCTCCCAGAACCTGCCAGCAGGAAGCAGTTCAGCTTTGATCCCGCAGCAGCTACACATTTTTTTTTTCTTTCAGTATGGAAGCCGAATCCAGGACCTTCACACAAAGCCACACCTCCAGCCCTTTTTAATTTTTTAAATGTCAAGACAGGGTTTCTTTAAGTCACTGAGTTTCCCAGGCTGTGTTTCAACTCACAATCCTGCCTGAGCCTCCCAGGGTGCTGAGATGATAGGCGTGCCCCACCTTGTATTCTCCCTCTTTTTTGTCTATTCTGACCATCAATGGACTCACTGCTGAGGGTGAACCTTCTTCGCTCTGTCCACAGATTTAAATGCTAAACATTTCCAGAAATATCTTTGCACACCTGCTCAGAATAACGTTCCATCAGCTCTCCAGGTGTCCTTACCTCAGTCAGCTGATAAGAAATCAGCCATCACGCTCATTAATATGTATAACCACGCCCCTTTACACGATTGGGCCCTTTATGTGTTTCCTCAATTACAGGCCTGACACATAGCAAATCTCAAAAAGTATTTTGGGGAGCCAGGGATTTGCTCAGTGGTTCCTGCATCTGCCTTGCAAGTGCAAGGGCCTGGGTTCGATCCTTGGTAACTACATACAACAACGCTGGGCCTGGAGGCTCATGCCTGTAATCCCAGCACTCAGGAGGCAGAGGTAGGAGGATTGCTATGAGTTCCAGGCTCGCCTGGGCTACACAGTGAGTTCAGGGCCAATCTGAACTACAAAGCAAGACCCTGTCTCAAAAAAAAGGAACAAGATTTTAGAGATTGGGTCTTGCCATGTTATCCAGGATGGACTTAAACTTGCTGTATTGCCCACGTTGGCTTCCAACCTGCCTCAGCCTCATTAGTGCTAGCACTACAGGTGTGTGCCCCCACACTCCACCTAAATGGATGTTCAAATGCAGTCTGACCAGTAGAAAATATCTCTGTGACTACAACTTCACGTGTTATTTTAACAAAAAAGGGAAAAAAATCTTGCATTAACCCTGATGGAAAGGTAATTGAAGGGACATTGATCCTCCTCCTCTTTTCGAATGTGTTGACAGGGACGCTACTTCCGGCTCTCTGTTTGCTTCCTAAAGGAAACAGTACAAGGTTATTGAGGGTGTTAATTCCTTTCTGGTGCAGCACCTGGCCTCTTGGCCCCCATTTTTAGGGTCGTTCTAAGTTGTATCCCCAACCCCTTTTTAGAGATCTTTTTAAGAATAGAAAAATTTATTAGGGAACAGGAATAGCTTCTGAGAGACAGGAGGGTCCCAAGTGGATTGCCAACGAGCCCACGTCTCAAAGGTTGTTTTATAGAGCGAAGACACGATTTGTATTTTATTTTGAGGCAGGATCTTTCTAAGTCCTAAGATGCCCAGACTGCAGGAACAGACTATCTTTTTTTTTTTTT
>PVIR01035523.1:0-16403 GCA_004026965.1 Petromus typicus | reverse complement strand
CATTTGTAACCTGAGCTTTAACCTATTGCTCATTCATTCATTCATTCATTCATCTCACTAGCATTCTCTGAACTCCAGCTCCAAAGCAAGACCCAGGCAGGGATCTGAGGATGTGTGGTGGACAAGGGCCCCTTGTCTTGGGCATGGTCCTTAGACACTCTGCCACCCCAGGGGTGTGCGGGACAATACAGAAGCATTGTTCATGGCAGATGGGCTCTGTGTGAGTGTGGTGGGAGGCTTCTGGCCAGGCGGCCTCGGAGCTGAGGCTGGGGTGGGAGGCAGTTCCTCATGTGGAGAGAGGGAAGGGCTCTTGGACAGCATGGCTGGGGAGGCAGCCTGCCCTGGCCCGGAGCACAGTGTGTTTGTGGGAGGTGGGGGCGGGGTGGAAGAGGGGTGGGAGGGTGGGGGGTGGTTTGAATGCAGAGCACATGGATCAGATTTCCCTTCATCCCCCTCCACAGCAGCTTAGCTGGACGACTCCCACCACCCAGCCCACCTTCAGACTATTTTGCCCCAAATACTGTTCTGTCAGGCCCTGTCATGCATGAATGAACACGAGGAGGCCACATTCTGGCTGGCTTCTGAGCTCCCCCACCTCCCAGCTGACTCAGTACTGCTCTGCACTCCACCCAACCTGCTCAGACCTATCTCCTCACCCAGCACATGAGTCATCCCGCGACCTTCCGGTCCCCAACAGGACCTGCGTTTTGCAGCTTTCGGAGCAGGCAGGAGCACCACCCGGTGCCTGCTGCGGTGGCTGAGAGCCTGTGTGGCCTGGCCTCCGGGACTTCTGGCAGAGTGTTAGAGAGCTGAGATATTGAGGAGGAAGGGCCAGGACTCCGTCACTGTTGCCATTCCTTGCTTCAAAAAGGTGGAGGGAAATGAGTCCCTCGGAGGCCTTCGGAGAAACTGTGGGTTTCTCTTTGTCCAGGTGAACACTCACCGAGACAGCACCTTCACGTTCCTCCGCCAGAGCCTGGAGTATGCCAAGAGTCCTCGGGCCTCCCTCCGGAAGTCCTCGGTCATGTTCATAGGTAACCTGCCCTGGCATCTCCAGTCCTGTGTCCAGGGCCCTGCCCGGTCTTGCAGTGGACTCCCCTGAGCTGCCAGCCCTTTTGACTCCGGGCAGACCCTTCCGCTTGGGTTGAGCCAGTGGCCAGCCAGAGACACATCCCTCCTTTAAGAAGTGGGTGCAGTAGATTCTGGTCAGACCCTGGCAGCTGTGCACAGCCAAACTACCGTTTCCCCTGAAGCACACGTGCCACACGCCCAAGCCTAGCAGCAGCCAGGGAGAAGCCACCCTGGGGCACAGCACAGGGGCGGCGCGGCAGGGCAGAGAGCTGAACACAGTCACAGCTCCATCACCCCCTTTCTGTGAGACCCTGACTGGGTCTGTTTCCTCATCTGCAAGATGAGAATCAACTCCTTTTTTACACGTAAGTTGAGAATATTCTTCTTTAAGTATTTTTTACTTATTAATACACATTTGCAATACCTACTGTTACATTTATCATGGGGATTACATCTACACCATGGTATATGTACACAACACAGCTTAGTTCTTTTTAAGTCCCCTTTCTTTCCTGAGAGTAATTTTTAAAAATGTGAGGGCCCTGGCACATCAAGGTGTTCAATGTTAGTTACCTTCATTCTTTCTTTCCCATAATCCCATTTTTTTACTTTCTAGAAAAAAAAAAAACACCAAATAGCAAATTAAAATAAAAATATAGCTGAGCATGCTGGCACATCCCCGTAATCCTAGTACTTGGATGCTGAGAGGCACGACGATCACTGCAAGTTCCAGGCCAACCAGGGCTACAAAGTGAAACCAAGGCCAGCCTGAACTACACAGTGAGACCCTGTCTCATAAAACAAAACCAAACCCCAAATAGCACAATTCCCTTTCCCTGAACCATCCAGAACCCTTTTGATGGCAGGCTGGTTAATCCCTTCTCTTTTCTACTCTCCTTGCCCCCAAATAGCCACACTGCAGGGCATGCTAGGAAACTTTCCTACCACTGAGGGGGTGGCCCCAGTGCAATCACCTTGCTGCAGACAGGGTAGAAATGACTTCCTTTTCCTGTACCTTTCAGTACCTTTGCTTAATTGTTTGCTGCTTTTAATCCACCATCCACTGATTAGTTAATGCACAAATTGATACCACACTCTGTGTCAGGCCAGACAGGAAAAGCCATGGGTGAGGTGGCTGTTAACATGATCCCTGTGGTATACAGGGGGTGCCCAGAATGTGGGGGCCCCTCAGAGGGAGCTTCTTCCATTGAGTGACAGCTACTTCACAGCTGACTTCTTTAAATCTTTTAAACCTGGCATCAAACTTAACAACCTTGCACTTGCAAGGCAGGCGGCAGCACCACTGAGCTAAATCCTGGGGCCCATGATTTCAAGAAATCCAGTTCCCCATTAACCTCTCCTAAAGTGCTTGCCTTGAGCACCCTGTTCCAGGGCCTGTGCTGTGAGCGCAGCCTGGTGCACCTGGCAGGCAGCCCCACTCCTGTGCAGGGCTGTTTAGCCTCTTTTGGGTCACAGATCTTCTGTGAGTGTCTAAAGGAAGTTGTAAACACTTTCCTTAGAAAGACGCACATATGCATGCAATTTGACATGTAATTTTAGGGTCCTTGGAGAATCCTTCCCACTTCCATTTATAGGCTTCTGGTCTGGTAGGAGATGAAGATTCACAACTAAAATAGAACCTAGTCTATGTATGTACTGAGAACCTAGACAGGCACCCAGCATAGCAGAGGAGCTGGTGAGGAAGGACTTTGCAGGAGCCACTTGCTAAGCTGAATACGTAAGAACAAGGATGGCTCAGGGAGAGCCTGGCAAGGGTCTCTCAAGAGGGGCAAGGTGTGGCCCTTTGGAGCCCAGGCACCTTGACAGCCAGCTGCCATCAGCAGGTTCCTGACTCTGAGGCTGAACTCGGCACCTCTGGGTTCACTAGCAGCCAGACGTGGGCAGCAGAGGCTCTTGTCCCTTGTCACAGATGAGGAAATCAGAACCCAAACAGAACAGCACCACCAGAGTCAGCTGTGACCAGGGTCCTGCCACTGCCCATGGCACCATTGTCCTCTCCCAGCACCCTCTCAGGATTTGGCCCCCAGATCAAAATGTAGTTCCTCTTCTGTGTGTCTTGTGGGGCTGGAGGGGGCAGGACAGCTTCCCTGGGGAGGCCTAATCCAAAGGTGGGGCGGAGAGTGTGGAAGGCAGAGCGGCAGGCCCTCACCTCTCGGATTCTGCCCAAGGGCTCCTGGTGCCCTGCATGGAGAACATAATGACGGAAGACTGGCTGAACGAAGTGAAAGCTGGTGAGCCACGTTCTGGGCTGGTGAGACTTGCTGGGCAGTGAGGCCATGTGAGGGTCCCAGTGGGTGACGGGAAGGGGAGGGACGTGGTCCACGAGGAGGTGTTCAGTGCATTCAGTTGTGCAAGTCTTCATCCAGGCTGATGACGGTGCGAGGTGACCGAGGCGCAGAGCTGACAGTCCCACTGAAGAAACGGGTTCAAAACTGAGGCCAGGCTGGGTGTGATGGCACCTGCCTGTGATTCCTTCACTCAGGAGGCTGAGGCAGAAAGCTTGCCATGAGTTTGATGCCAGCCTCGGCTACACATGAGCTGAAAGGCACTCTGAACTACCTAGACACACTCTGCCTCGTAAAACCAAAAGAACAAAAACAAAACAGAAAACCCAAGGCCAGAAGCCACAGAGAGCCGGGTGAAGAGTTAAGAATTTTGTTTTCGTTTCTTGTTGGTTTTTTGAGACTTTGTAGTGCAGCTTGGCTTTAAACTCACTGGGTGACCCAGGCTGATCTCCAATTTGCTGCAGTTCTCTGGCCTCAGCCTCCCCAGGGCTGGGATTTACATGCCCAGCAAGTAGTTTAGACTTTGAAGAGGGCACAGTTTATTCCACAGTTGGGGAAGCAGATGGGGACATGAGGTGAAGCGAGGCAGGCCAGGGAGGCTCACTAGATAAGGCAAGTTTTCACACAGGACCGGAAAGGTGTGAGCAAAAGCTGGGAGGAAGTGAGCTAGGGGTTGCTGACCAGGCCGAAGCCTGGAAACACGAGCCTGACAAGTGGCCTCTCTTCCTGACGCAGCTCTGGGAAACCTAAGACACGACCCTGAGGCATCTGTGTGCATCTATGCGGCCCAGGCCCAGGAGCACATCCTGGCCAGCTGCTGGCGAAACTCCTGGCCTCCGGGCTTCGCTAACACCCCGCTGGTGTGTAGTCCTGTCGCTGCCTCACACTGCTGGAGCCCCAGCTGTGAGAATCTGCCCACTTCCCACAAGCGGCGCTCCTGGTTCATGCGGGCCTTGGGCCACTGGAAGACGACCTTGAAGCAGTGACATTCTGGGTGCCGGTGCTCCTGTTTCACCATAAATGGCCCCTGTGGGGATTCTGAGCTCTTACTCATGGGACAGGCCGTGCTGTGACAACCACTGTGTGTGACAGATCTGAGAAGGGAGTGTAGCCTTCCCTTGTCAACTACATTGGCACTTATGAGGGTGAGCTGGCTGTCTTGTGCACTTTGTGTAATGGGAGGCCGAGGCTCAGAGAGGCGAGTGGCCTGTCCGCAGTAAGTCTGCTGGACATCTGTTTCCCTCTTTTCACACTACAAGAGTGAAAGGAAATTTGGATGGCCCTTGGGGAAGGGAGAAGGAAAGCGGGCCTCCTCCCACCCGTGACGTCAGGCAGATCCCAGAATCCCGACTTCTGAGTTCTACCCATGATTCCAGCGGTACCTGTGAGCTCCTAACCTATCCAGGCCGGCTCTGGGCACGAGGGGGACAGACCTGAACAGGCTCCAACCCCAGGGTCTGAGCAGTGGAAACAGACTGCTCTCAAGCAAGAGTGCACTGGACCACCAGGGATATTTCATAGTGTTTGGAGATACTTCGCTTGTTACTTCATTTCTACTTCTGAGTGGAAATGCTCTCAAAGTCTGCTTACCAGAGTCCAGGGTGTTCGTGAACTTCCTGCAGTGCTCAGGCACACCCCACAACAGGGTCCTCTGGGCCACCTTGCTGAAAGAGCTACAGTGGAGAAATTTTGGCCCAATGTAAGTGTCAAGGACATTAATGACACCAAGGGCACAGCAGGGAGGCAGGGGCTGTGGAGTGCAGAGGGAGATAAATAGGCCAGCTGGGGTGTCGCCATGTCAGAGAAGGCTGCCCAGAAACAGGTCCCCAGGGGTTTGGAGAGATGACCATGTGCTGGGCTTGTGTACAAGGGAGCAGGGCACAAAGGGCCAAGGGTCAGCTGTGGATTTCAGGTCAAAGGGGAGCTGAGGTTTAGGGCCATACCACTTAGCTGTTTAGGAGGGAGTCTCCATCCTAGTAGCATGGGAAGGCATTGAGGGATGATTGTAGGCCAGAGATGGTACTGGGCATGGTGACACCTGTAATCCTAGCACTCAGGAGGCTGAGGCAGGAGGATTGCCCTGAATCAGAGGCCAGCCTGGGCAGATGTTGGCTTTAGAAAGCTCTGTCCTCAGCTGGGCATGGTGGTGCACACTTGTTATCCCCACACTTGAGAGGCTAAGGCAGGAGGACCATGAGGTCAAGGCCAGCCTGAGCTACCCAGAGTTCAATGCTGGTGTGGAGTGTATAGCAGGACTATATCTTGAAAAAGAAAAAGGAAAAAGTTCCTTCCTAATGGGGCTACAATCGCCCCAGGTGTTGCTGGTGGGCAGGTAGATCCAGGCAGCCATTCTGGAGAGCTCTGTCACTGTTTAGTCACAGTAACATATGTAGCTGTGACCCAGCAGTCCCACTCGTGGGCGCACATCTCAAGGGACCTCTCCTGCAGGTGGTATGGGGAAGGGGGCAGCCTGGTGTTGGCCTTGGGGACTGAATGAGCTCCATGGAGTCCCACATGTGGTTAGAGGCAGTGAGAGCCCATGTAGCATCCTGGGTGGACCTCAAACCGAGTGCCAAATGAGAAAAGTATGTTTAAAAAATGTATGCACAAACTGAACACGGTGACACATGCCTGTAAGGCTGCGGAAGGAGGGTTTCAAGTTCAGGCCCAACCTGGGCAACTTAGTGAGCCTCTGCCTCAACATAAAAACATGTAAAAAGGCCAGCAGATATAGCTCAGTATGAAGGCCCTGGGTTCAAAGCCCCACTACGGGCGCGGTGGGGGGAGCAAATCCAGATTAATGAACGGCTTTAGCCCCTCTATAAAAGAGACTCCAGAGGGCTCCATCATCCTTCCGCCATGGAAGGACACAGTGAAAAGATGGTACTGGGCATGGTGACACCTGTAATCCCAGCACTCAGGAGGCTGAGGCAGGAGGAGGCCAGCCTGGGCTACATAGTCAGACCTTGTCTCCAAGAAAAAAAAGGTCTCTGTGAAGCTTCACATCATATCTGTCAACGCTTTGATCCCGTACTTTGCAGGCTTCCAATCTGTGTAAAATAGTGCAGTTCATAAGCCATGAAGTTTACATGCTGTGTTATGGCTGCCTGGATAACAAAGGCAGCTGCATAGCACTGAGTTCATCAGAGAGGTTGGCGATGGAGACACAAGCCCAAGAGGCCTCCAGGCTAAGATCCCTGTGAGGGTGAAGAGCCTGTGAAATCACACAGTCACCCTCCAGCGGCCCAGAGTCTGCTGAGTCCTTCACTTCCGCTGCCAGTGATGTCTGCAAACTGCCTCATCTGCAGGTCCTGTGGATGCGGAAGGCAGCCAGCTTTCTCATCTACATCTTACTGAAGAGCTCTCAGCCTACAGGTGGCTGGGCCCCCCCAAGTCACTCGAGGGGACTGGCAGGTGTGGTCCTCAGCAGTGTCCCAACTCTCATGCCTTCTGTCCATACAGAGACATTGTGGCCTGCACTCGGGTGGAGGCCGAGTCAGTCAGGAGCTGGCCAAGGTCCATAAGCAGCCTTGAGTTGGAAGGCTCAAGAGCACTGGGCAGGTCGTTTCCTCTCGCTGAGCTTCCCAACCAGTACCTGTGAAACGGGTTCTTACCTCACAAAGTTCCTGTAGGAATCAAAACTTGGAAGCTGCTACGGTTGAATTTGGTTTGTCGCCATCCCATGGTAGCTCCCATGGTAACTTTGCTGTCAGCACAGCAGCTTTGGAAGGTGGGGGTTAGAGGGAGGTGTCAGCCTGGGAGCAGAGCCCGGGCCTGGGAGTGGAGCACCAGCCTGGGAGCGGAGCCCGGGCCTGGGTTAGTGTGTTGTTGCACAGCGAGTCCGCACTGGTATTCATACTGGGGTCTCCCTTGCACGTGTGCCTGCTTGTCCCTCTGCTGAAGCTGAGATGCAGTGACTTACTCTTGGGACTCTGCAGCCTCCAGAGCCATGAACCTAAACAAACCCTTTTCCTTCTAAATTCCCTAGTCTCAGGCATTCTGTTAATCCTACAGAAAACAGTAAAACAAGCAAAAGCAAGAATTTTAAATTTTGAGTCCCTTATACTCAAATGGATGTACCTTGAGGACATACAAGTGAAATAAATAGGACACAAAGGTGTAAATATTGTATCTTTGGTATGGGGAAGTGAAGGTATAAATGAGCTCTAAAATGTATGATAGGTATTGTGAAATAGAAAATATTAAAGGGAAAGGGGGCGTAGGGGTAAGTAAAGAAGGGAAAGAAAAAATTTGATTAAAAAAAAGGAAATAAAGCCTATGTATATAGGTGGTGTGGGATTTGGAGGAGCAAAGGAATGGGAAAAATCAAGAATTGTCATGTCATATACTGGTACAAATTCTCAATGTCAACTATGATCGCAACACATATATAAAATGTACCAATAAAATTTAAAAAAAAGCATTTTATGGGCTTTACACTCAGATCATGAAGAGACTAATAAAGGAATTGGGTGAAGGAGAAAGTGCACCAAAGGTCAGAGGGAAAAGAGTACTTGGACCACGCGTTCTCCTGGATATGCCAATTTGGAAGGGAGAGAATTGTAGTCCCGGAGGACTCACCAGTTATCTCAGCTTTGCTCTCTCCTTTATCCCTGTACCAAATGATGACCAAACCTGCCAGGGCCAATGTTGGCCTCAGTCTCCTCACCATTGGTCTCTTGTCCTTCACCTGGTGGCCTGGGTCTCCCCAGACAAAATGGCTCCCTCTAGGTCTTTCCAGTGGTTCACTGTTCTCGGCAGGATAAAGACCAAGAGGACAACCCCACCCTCTAACTGTACCCAATTTGCTGGCTTCACTGCTTAGATCCTGTGGTGCTCGACCTGCCAGGCTGTTGTATGTTTCTACGTCACCAGCTTTTACCATCTCATTCCCAGCTTCCCTCCTGGGCACAGAGCTCTTCCTCATCCACATCGACATTGGTGGGAAGCCTTCCTGGACCCCAGCCTTTGCTCCTCTGTGCAGACCAGGGCTCAGCACCAGTGTAGACCTGACCACTGACCAGATGCCTCTCTAGGAGTATCCAAAAGTTGTAGGTCCTGTGTCCATCTTCTAGGTGACCAGGTGGTTGCAGAAAGCCAAGAAGGCCTGACTCACATGACTGCAGACCTTGCATGTCCGCTGTGAGGGTGAGACCCAGCCTGGATTAAACTCAGAAACAGACACTTCTTTTTTCTCCTTTTTTGTTTATTTTTTTTTTGAGACAGTGTCTCACTTTGTAGTTTAGTCTGGTCCTGAACTCAACTTTGAGCTCAGCAATCCTCCTGCCTCTGCCTCCCAAATGCTGGGATTATAGGTGTGAGCCCCTACACCTGGCATTGTTGTATGTAGTTACCAAGAATCAACCCAGGACCTTGAGCTTGTAAAGTAGGCGGCTGGAACCACTGAGCTAAATCCCTGGCTCAGAAACAGACACTTCTGACCAGTGACACCTTCCCTGGAAACGTTCCAAGCCAGGTGTGGTGGGGCACACACCTGTAATCCTAGCATTCTAGGAGGTGCTGACAGGAGAATCACAGATGTGAGCTCAGCCTGGGCAATTTAGTGACTTAGTGAGATCTTGCTTCAAATTAAAAAATAAAAAGAGCTGGAGATGCAGTTCAATGGGAAGGCCCCGGGCTCAATTCCTGTTACCACCCACCCCTCGCCCCCCAAAAACACCTCTTCACAAGATTCTGCTCGATCTAGAGGAAAAGCTGGGTCCTCGCAGTCACATCCTTTGTCCCTCCCACAGCCTCACCTCCGGGCTCTTCCCTTGCTCCAGCTACTCTAGCTCTCTGCCCTTCCCCAGGCACCTTCGCCACTCCACACCCGCGCCTAGCACAGGGAGGGGGCAGAAGGTGCCGGCTGACTCGAGGACGAGGGTACTCAGCGATCGCCGGGGCACTGCGGAACCCAAGTCCGGGCTAAGGGCGGGGCTGAGCCGAGGCCGGAGCGGGGCGGGCGCTCTTCCTCCTAGTCTGCGGAACCAAAGGCGGCTCGGCCCGGCGCGGCCCGGAGGACAGAGCAGAGCGCACTGCGCAGCCGGAAGGACCCGCGCGGCTTCTCGGCCCCAGGACCCTGCGCAACCCGGCAGCTGTCATGGAGGTCTCGCGGCCGGACGCTGCAGACGATAGTGACATGGACGCGTTCCTGGATAAGTTCCGGAGCCAGCCTTACCGCGGCGGCTTCCACGAGGATCGCTGGGAGGAGGTGGGCGGTCGCGTGGCGCGGGCCTGGGCAGGTGTCCGTCCTGGGCTCCCCGGCCTCCCTCACGCCCTGGTCCCGGTCGCTGCGGGCAGATGGGTGGTTTCTGGCTGAATGTGGCCTGGAGACTTTAAGGGCTTTAAGCTGTCAAGATATTAAAAGTGTAGGGGCTGCAGACAGGCCTGTGACTCCACCACAAGATACTGAACAGTCTTAACTTCTCTGAGCTCGATTTTTCATCTGTAAAATTGCTTAGCCGATAGCACCAGTGCTGTGAGTTTTGGGGAAAATGCAAGGAGATGGGTAGGCGAGGCCGCAGCAACACAGCGCATTCAATTAGTGGTGACAACGGCCTCCCTTGTAGACTGTGAGAAATTTTTAAAAAATAGATCATTATCTGACATTCTCATTTTACAAAAGAGAAACAGGTCTGTATGGATACAGCCAATCACGATCACTTAGAAATAATGACAAGTAAGAAAACTTTGATAATGAGTCATGGAATTAGAGCTGTACAGTAGAAAATCTTATTTATGGAGTTCATTTTTTAAAAATTAGTATGAGTTGGGCCAGGGATGTAGCTCAGTGGTTCTGGCGTCTTCCTGGCAAGCACAAGGTCCTGAGTTCAATCCCGGATAACCACATATCACAGTGCTGGACGTGGTGGCTCACGCCTGTAATCCCAGCATTTGGGAGGCAGAGGCAGGAGGATTGCTCTGAGTTCAAGGCTAGCCTGGGCTACATAATGAGTTCAGGGCCAACCTGAACTACAAGGTGAGACCCTGTCTCAAAAACCTAAACAAAAACAAAAATTTTTTTGGTATTTGTTTATTATTATTGTGGGGAGTAATGTATGTATGTAATACATTTTAAATATTTTTTCTCTTTAAGAATTTTTTATTTTTTATTTTTTGGTCATCAACCCTTTTCATCCCTGCTTCTGCCAACTTTGGTCCCCTTCTCATCTGCAAAAACTTTTTCATTATTTTTTGTTTTAGTTCTTTTTTCCCCCCATTCTTTTCCCTTCTCCTTCCTCCTGCCTTCCTCCATCTCTCATTCTCCATCTGTTTGAAAAAAGATCTCCCTACTTCTTATTTATATTTTATTTTGAATATATATGAGAAGTCAAGTGATATTTAAACTTGTGTGTTTTATTTATTTCACTTAGTATTATTGTCTTAAGTTGCATCCATTTACCTACACATGCCTCAAGTTTCTTCTTTATGGCATAGTAGTACTCTGTTGTATATAAATAACACATTTTCTTTAACTGTTCATCTGTTGATGGGCACATAGGTCATTTTCAAGATTTATTATAAATTGTGTTACTATATTATAAATTGTGTGCTGTAAATATAGCTGTTCAGGTTTTTGAGTTCATTCTTTTAAAATCCAGGAATTTGACAAGATCCCCTTATTTATGAAGAAAGCACCATCAGAAGTTGATCCCAAGGAGAATCCTGACTTGGCTTGCCTCCAGTCAATTATTTTTGATGAGGAGCGATCTCCAGAAGGTATCTTACATGACTAGCATTTGCTGTGTGTCTCCATTGATGAAGAAAAAGCACACATGAGAAAGGTTCTGATTGACTTGGAGTTGCCTTGTCACCATTCACTCCACATGCACCTCTTCAGATACTTCCTACAGCCAAGCATTGGGGATAAACAAGACAAAGCTTCTGCTCCCAGTGAGAAGCTAACTTGTCCTAAGAATCGGTCCATGGGCTGGGGATTTAGCTTAGTGGTGTTGCACCTGTCTGGCAAGGGCAGGGTCCTGAGTTCGATTCCTGGTACCGAAAGCATAGACTTGGTCAGAACGTGTGTGAAAAGTGCCAGCAAATGCACTATAACTCTGGGGGATGCTGTGGGACACTGAAATGGCAGGAATGGATTCACAAATCAGGAATTTGCACTCCAGAGAATAAAACAACATAAGCAAAAACAGAACAACATAAGCAAAAACAGAACTATCACTATTTCCCTAGTAATTTTGAAAAAGTTCTTTTTTTTTACGCTAAAGGAAATATACTTTTCTGTGTCTTTTTATCGATAGGTACTTGGTAATGTGTCTTGTTTGATATTGGTAATATCAGCATTGAGTTACATGGTATCAATTCTCCATATTGTTACTCATTTTCATTATAGCAGTAATTTTGAATTTTTTCTTTTCCTATTTTCTTCTCTTTGGTTTGTCATATAATACATTATTCGATGTTTTAGAATATTATTTTAAATGAACCTATAAAACACAGGAAATATTATTTCTCTTCTTCTTTTCAGAACAAGCTAAGACCTATAAAGATGAGGGCAATGACTACTTTAAAGAAAAGAACTATAAGAAAGCTGTGATTTCATACACTGAAGGGTTAAAGAAGAAATGTGCAGACCCTGATTTGAATGCTGTCCTGTATACCAACCGAGCAGCGGCGCAGTATTATCTGGGTAATTTGTTTCCTTAGTAAGTGCTTTCTGAAGAATTAACTTACTGTAGAAGCAGTTAAAATGCTAGTGGCAGGTTTAAAAGGATCAGAAAAACATGGGCTGTTTATCTCAGGAAGACAGTCCGAGGACATTTTACTCTGTTGAATTCTGATCTTCCATGTAGATTTGATGAGAAGAGAAACAGATTGGATTGTGTGATATTCACTTTTTTCTTTTTAAAGAACAGGAAAAATATATTGGGAGAAAGCTAGCTTCTGTCTAAAAGAGACAGAAGGGGCACAGGAAAATGAGTTGCCCCTAAGTTTTACTTTTGAATCAAAAAAGTGATATTCTGGTAAGATACTTAACATATGAGCCAGTAAAATTCATGATTTTTGAGCCTAACTGCTCCTACTTTTTCAAAAATGTTTTTTTCCTGGTCTTTTACTTTTCAAGGATGCTAAAAGGATTCAGGTAGTAAAGAGCTTTAGGTGAGAGAAGCTGTATTATCCAAAGGAGGGTTTTTTTTGAGGCAGGATCTCGCTTTATAGTTCCCTAAACTTACTATGTAGTGAGTTCCCTGAACTCACTCTGTAGCCCAGGCAAGCCTTGAACTCAGCATTTTCCTGCCTCTGCCTCCTAAGTGCTGGGATTACAAGTGTGAGCCCACCATACCCGGCATTGTGATATGTGGTTCCAAGGATCAAACTTGCCAGGCAGATGCAGGAACCACTGAGCTAAATTCCCAGCCCTAAGGGGAATTATTGAGAATGCAACTCTTGAGGTAAAAATTTCTTGGAGGATGTTTGGAAAATGTTGCTTCTTTGCTGAAGATTTATAGTGTTTATTAACGTGTTAAAGACATTGAGATAAAGAACAACCAAGGACTCTGCCCCAGTTTGTTAAGCCCCTTCTTTAGGTAACAGTAACAATGAGGCATAACCTTCAGAAAAGCTGATTGCATGAGTGCTGGTATTGCTGGTGACTCCTCTGGTGGTATTAGATACTTATTCCTTATCACAGGGTATAGAGAGGACTTGAGAGTGACTCGGGCATTTCTGAGGGGCCAGCAGAAGACAGATGCTGCCGTCTAGCTGGAGTGAATCTGGAGGGACTCATCACCATTTGAGCAGAGGTTCTCCCCAGCTGGGTCTGCTTGGAGTGTTTCTGTTCTCATCTTATTTCAGTAGAAAAATTTGAAGTCTTGAGTGGTACAGAAACTTGTGTAGGCCAATAAACGCCCTAATTTTACATAAACCAAGAAGGGACCTTTTGATTAATACCAGAACCTGTACTAGAAATTTGATTTTTAATTTTTTTTGCAAAACATTTATTGGTACATTTTAGATATATATAATGATAATATTGAATAGAGTGAACTTATAACTGTACATGATATATCTTGCTTCTTTTTTCTCACTCCCATACCCCTCTTAATGTCCTTATATACCAAAGCTTTTGTTTCCATTTTTTCCTTCTATTTTCTCCTGTTTTTCTTGTTCTTTCTTTTGATTCCTCTTACCTCCTTCTTGGTTCCCCTTCTCTCATTTGAACATTTTATTCCTATTTCTCAATATACTGATGTTTATTATAGCAGTAATTTTGAATTATACATTTTACATATTATATAATTATAATACTTATGTATTATATTAATTTATAATACACATAATATTAATGTTAATATATAGTGCTCTTTTAAAATTTTATCATTATATATCAAATAATATATTTCCACTTTCAATTTCTCACACCAGAGAAACAGTATGACATTTAAATGTGTGTGTGTCTGATTTATTTCATTTACAAGAATGATCTCCAGGTCCATCCATTTAGCTTTACTTGTCTCAAGCTCGTCCTTCTTTATGGCAGAGCAGTACTCCATTGTATGAAAAGGCCATATCTTCTTTATCCACTCATCACCTGATGGGCAGTTGGGCCATTTCCAAGATTTCGCTATTACAGACTGGGCCACATAAGCATGAGTGTTACTGTGGTATGATGCTTTTAATTCTTTCAGGAAGATATAGGGAATAGCTGGGCCAGATGGAATCTACACTCTTAATTCTTTAAGAAATCTCCACATTAATTTCTATAGTGGCAGTTCCAGTCTACACTGTCACCAACAGTCGAGAAGAGTTCCATTTCCCCCATAGTTCCTCCAACATTTGTTACTGGTTGATTTCTTTATTATAGTCATTCTTTTTAGAATGAGATGGAATCTCAGTGTTGTTTTAATTTATATCTCTGAAATGACCAGTGATGGTGAATGTTTTTCATATATTTATTTGCTGTTTCTACTTCTAGGAAGTATCTATTCATTTCAGATGTTCATTTTTGGATTGGGTCTTTAAATTTGGGGTTTCTGATTTTTTGAATTCATTTATGTTTTTTGAGGAATAGCTGGCAAAAAATTTTTTCCCATACTATGAGTTGTTTCTTCACTCTGTTAGTGGTTTCTCTTGCTATATAAAAGCTTTTTAGTGAGATGAGATCCCTGTTGTTGATTTTTTTGATAGTTCCTGTGCAGCTGAGGTTTTATTCATAAAGTCTTTGCCTACATCAGTGTCTTCAAGAGTTCTACCTATTCTATCTTCTAGCAGATTAAATTTTTTTTTTTTTTTTAATATTTAGGTCTTTGATTCATTTTTTATTTTAGTTTAGGGCATGGTAAGAAATATGGGTCTAGTTTTAATCTTCAGCAAGTGGAAAGCCCATTTTTTCCAGCACCATTTATTTAAAGAAGCTATCTTTCTTCTGGTCAAGGTGTTGGCTCCTTTATCAAAGATAAGGTGGCTGAGTATGTCTGAAGTTGTTTCTGCATCTTATAGTCTGTTCCATTGATCCTCAGGTTTGTTTTTTTGCTGGTACCATGCTGTTTTTATCACAGTGGCTTTATAGTATAATTTCAAGTCAAGGATTGTGATACTCACTCACTGCCTTGCCTTTTTTGCCTAGAATTGCCTTTGTTGTTCTAGTTCTCTTCTGGTTCCAAATGAATTTTAGGATGATTTTCTCTAATTCTGTGGGAATTTTGACTGAGATAGCATCAAATCCTTATAACAATTCTGGAAGTGTGGCTGTTTTTACTATATTGGTTCTTCCTACCCAAGAACAAGGGGTATCTTTCCATTTTCTGATATCTTCCTCCATCTCCTTTTACAGAGTACTGTAGTTTTCATTGTACTTCTTTTGTTAGATTGATTCCTAAGTATTTCATTTTTTTGGATGGTATTGTAAAAAGGCCAGTAAGAGTTTGACTTGTGGACATAGGGAGAAACCGGGGTTGAGTTCTTAGCCTCTGGGGGATATTAATACCACTACTTGAAACAGAAGTTACAAGGGAGCGGATGTTAACAGGCAGGGGTGGAGATAAGGGTAATAAATTCACTTGGGGCCTCTCCTGAGGGACATGTGAGACATCCAGGGGGAGAAGAGAAGAAAGTGATTGAGTAGAAACTTGGGGCACATGCTTGGGATGGAAATCTGTGTTTGCAGCCATCAGCATAAAGATGAGGCAGACACAGTCCAGATTGGACAGAAATGGTCAAGGGAGGGAGTGCAGCAAGAGAGCAGGTGCTGGGGAAAAGCTCAGAGGAACCAGAATCAGAAAACTGGTAGATGAAGTGGCTTAGGAGAGGTTGATCCAGAGGAGGACATGGGAAAGGCGGTATCACAGATGTTCAGAGCATCAATTTCAAGGAAAAATCAGTAGAACATAACAGCCGAGTGAAAGAACAGTATCCCAGCTTCTCCCTGTGCATTCCAGGTGAGGAGGGTCACAGGCCTTTCTGGAAGCTGGCCCTGGCTTCTCCAGTGCAGGACTGTGTCTTCATAGGGACAAATGTCTGCTTTTAGACTCCGTGACTGTCACTTGCTGTTTTACATATATGGATACTTGGGTAACTTTTATTATAGAAATAATTCATTTATTTTAACAGCTTTGAAAACTGCAAAAAGGTTAAAAAAGGAAAATTAAAATTGGGGCTGGGGGTTTAGCTCAGCAGTGCAACCTCCTGCCTTGCAAACATAAGGTTGTAAGTTTGATCCCAGGTACAGCCAAAAAAAAAAAAAAAAAAATTACAATTTACCCATAGTCCTACTGCAACATCTGGGGTAGATATTTCCAGTTGTGTTTGTTTGTTTAAATTTAGTCTTTTATTGGGAGGTGGGGTGGTACTTGGTTTGAGTACAGGAGCACTCTACTATGTACTGCATCCCTACCCCTTTTTATTTGTTAATTTATTTATTTGTTGTGGTTTTATGAGACAAAATCTTGCTATACAGTTCAGGATAGCCTTGAATTGGCTGTGTAGCCCATGCTGACCTCAAACTCAAGTGATCCTCCTGCCTTAGCCTCTGGAATGCTGGGATTATAAGTATGTCCCAACACATCCAGC
>PVIR01035522.1:0-16565 GCA_004026965.1 Petromus typicus | reverse complement strand
AGGTGAAAGGGGACAATGTTGAGATTGTAACAAAAAAGTAAGGAAACAAATTTTATATATATGGGGGGGTGGTAGGGTGGGTGGGGCTATGGGAAAAAATGAAAATTAAGTTGTGTCTTATACTGGTACAAATCCCCATTATGGAGTGCAATCATGATGTGTATATTTAATGTACCAATAAAGATAATTTAAAAAAAAACCAAAAAAACCAAAAAAAAAAAACTCATACTCACAGGTCTTTCCCAAAGGATGGCTGTCCTAAACTTTCTTTCTTTTTGGCTAGGAAGGACAGCTGATTATGTCATTACCTGAGAGCTGCCTGCTCACCACGGCCATGGTGATTCGAAGCTCTTTAGGGCCATACATCACTAAGTAAGTGACCCCAGCACCCTTGTCTGATTCAGGTGCTTTTCTCCGAAGCCTCGGTCATTGATGGACATGTTGTCTAAGGCATAATTCATGAACCTCAAACCTCTTGTCTAGCTAAGGAATACCTGAAATGAATGGAAATGTTTTTTATTTTCACTATTAGGAAATGAATTCATTGTTAACTGCATTTTTAAAGTCTTTACCAGACTTCTTGGGATGGGGATGTGAATCCCTACCTTTCACGTACTAGAAAATAAAGATGAAATAGAATAATATATGTAAATCACCATCTAGTGCTTTGGCTCCTGCTAGCCTGTTCTCTTCCACCACAATAGGTCTCGACAGTTGTTCATTAACCCTTAATTTTTCCCTCATTGTATTTACTTGGAATTGTTCTGTAGCTGTGAAGAGCTTTGACAATATGAAAGAATTAGTTTATTTAGGTAGAGAAGAGAAGGGTGATGTGGGAGTTGACGGCTGTTTTCTGGCTCATGTGGGGCTCATTGGCCTCTTGTGGGGACAGAGTGACTGAGGGTCCTCAGCGGGGGTTTCTGTGTGATGAGGGATGTTTCTTCACTGAAAGTTAGCTGTAGACTTCTTTTTCCCTGGTGTGTTTTTGAGTAAGGTTAATACGGGGTAGTTCTGATAACTGACACGGCTGTTCCTAGGATTAACAGGACTTGTCAGACTTTCTGAGTAGTTTCTTAAGTTTTGAGTTGAATATATGACAGTGTAGGAATCTAGATTTTGGAAGATTAATGAAATTTTCTAAATATGTTCATGTTTTTTGAAAGTATGCAAAAACAAAATATCCATATTATATAATAGTGTACATTTAGAAATAAAAGCTTCAGAACTGCAGCAAGTTTATAGTGAGCACATTTAGTTTTCAGTCCAAGTCAGTGCTGTCTGTCTGTCTGTCAGAGGCTTAGCTTCCTGTTGTCCAGTAGAGTGGACATTGGCCACAAATGGGTATTGCTTTTTGGAAATACAGATTATCCTATGTAAGAATTGACTTTCAAATATTATTCAGTTTTAAATAATTCCAATTCATAGTTTCATGTATCGAGCTCTTTCTGTACTGAAATGTACAGGCTAAGCCCTTTCTTCGCATCATATTTTATATTCCCGTCTAGGTGAAAGAAATGGATTTATTGTGAAAGCTCTCAAACTGGAGAACCAAGTTGGGAGCTTTTGTAAAAAGGATTCTCTTACGAATGAACTTGTTGGATTAGAGAGTCTGCTTTTCTGATGTAATTATGTCTTGTTCAGAGCCTGTGTATGGGGTGTGTGCTGGAGAGGAGAGCTTTAAAGTGTCTTGGGTCCCTCAAATCAACATAGATTACTAAGATACTAAGTATGAGCACAGTCCTGGCACAAAACAAGCCACTTGCCTTTTCTGTATTTTGAATATAAGTAATTTCTTTAACCAGCTTTTCATTTTACAAGGTGGAAGCCTCCTCCATCTCCTCTGTTGGCTCTGTGCACCTTTTTAGTTTTAGAAAAGCAGGCTGGTGATCGGTCTGTCTGGAAGCCTTACCTGGATATTTTACCCAAGTCCTACACGTGCCCTGTTTATTTGGAGCGAGAAGTGGTGAATCTTCTTCCTGAACCTTTAAAAACAACGGCCAGAAAGCAGAGAGCTTCTGTGCAGGAGTTCTTTGCTTCCTCCAGAGACTTTTTTTCTTCTCTGCAGCCTCTGTTTGAAGAGGCTGTTGACAGAGTGTTCAGCGACAGCGCCCTCCGGTGGGCCTGGTGCACCATTAACACCAGAGCAGTGTACCTGCGACCCAGGAGGCAGGACTGCCTTTCCTCAGAGCCCGACACGTGTGTGCTGGCTCCTTACCTGGATCTGCTAAATCACAGCCCAAATGTCCAGGTGAGAAGCTGATATGGAGACACATGTTTCATTTAGAGAGATAGAGTGTAGAGTCTGGGACTTGCAGTTATCACTGAAACCATCAGGAGAGATGCATTTGGTGTCATGTGGATTTGTTAGAACGGCCTACATGAATCCTTGTTCCAGGCCCCCTCGCCTGTCCCGGCCTGTTTTTCCTTTTGCTGTGTCTCCACTCTGCCAGCCTGCAGAGCCGTTTGCTCTTTCCCAGAAGAGCCTTTACCTTCAATCCATGGTGCAGAGTCCTCCTTTCTTCTTCCTTCTTCCAGATTGTTGCTTTCCCTCCCATCCCTTCATCCTTTCTGACATGGCTGGCAGAGCCTGTTTCTTCACTCTGGCCACTGACTGACTTCCCCCTTTCCCTACATATCCTAAAATCTTTGAGATTGGAGGCTTTGTCTTGCTCCTCTTTGTATCCTCAGTGCTCAGAGCAGGGCCTGAGCCTGAGTCATAATTGCTGTTCAGTAAACCATGAGTGCATGGATGAATGTTTGAAGATATTCTGGGAAATTGTGAAAGAATCTTGTATAGGGAAATAGTTACAGACGTTGTCTTCTTCAGCCCCTTCCCGATGTGGCACATGTGGCGATGCGGGCATTTGCAGGGCATGCTGGGTAAAGGCCTGACTGGAGGGAGAGAAGAGTCTATATGGCATCTCTTCTGTAGCCCAGTGAGGGCACTCTGGACCATATTGCTGGGATCTGAGTCTGTGGCATCCCCTCAGTGTGACATGCCACTGTGACAGGACTGACACTGTCCTGTTAAGCCTTCATGCCAGTGACAAGAGAATTTGGGGAAGAGTTCTGCTGGGTTTCATGAGCTTGGGCCAATCCCCTGGTCTGTCTGCCTGTGACGTTTATACAAAGTCAACAGTTGTTAGCCCAGGAGCCTGAAGTGAGGTGAATGTATGTGGTTGATATTTAAGAAAAAGTAACAGTTTCTCATTGTAGGTAAAAGCAGCATTTAATGAGGAAACTGGCTGCTATGAAATTAGAACATTTTCAAGTTGCAGAAAACATGAAGAAGTGTTCATCTGCTACGGCCCTCATGATAACCACAGACTGCTCCTGGAATATGGATTTGTTTCCACCTGCAATCCTCATGCTTGTGTTTATGTCTCGAGAGGTTGGAATCAACTTTATTATGATTAAGACAATTTTTTTTATTAAGAGATGGGGTTATTTTTAATTTGTTTTAGCAATAGCAAAATCTTCAAACATCCTTACATACTATTTATTGTACATTGAGCTAACTTGACGTATGGTTGTTATTTCAGTTGAAGTAGAAACAGCAAAGCTTTGATTGATGATGAGAGTAAAGAGAACTGAAAGGTGTTTTATGGCAGTAGGTCAGAAGGTAGAGTGAAAGTAAAGTAAAACTGCTTAGGGAATAGGTGTATCAGTAGAGGGAAGAAATGAGAATATTGTGACTAACGCTTCCTAACAGCCGCTAAAGACAGGAAGTGACGAGGGAGCAATGACTACCAAGTATTTCCTCAGTGCCTACCATATGTAGGACACTGCTAAACAGAAATAAATTTACTGTTTCATCCTTGTTTTTTGTTTAATGCTGTGATAAAATGTTGATTTCATTTATATTCTTTTGTGCTGTAGTGTATTATCTTCATTTATATTTCTCTTTTGAAATAATTAGTCATTAAATTCAGGGGAAGAGAAGTTCAATTTAGTATTAAAAACAATACATAGAAGCTGATATCTCTCCTTTTGGAAGCAGCAGAGAAGCAGTTTCTAAGCCATGAAGAAGTGAACTGAAACAACCCCCCCCCCCCCAGTGTTTGAAGGAAGGTCAGAAGAATTTAGAGACCTGGTCAAGGCAGTTTAATGATAAGATAGGCAGAATAATATTTCTCTTAATAGAAATAGAAAATTAGAAACTACCTTATAGGGTATATTAAAAAATTAGCTTTTGGGGCCGGGGATATAGCTCAGTGGTTCTGGCGCCTGTCTTGCAAGCGCAAGGACCCGGGTTCGATCCTTGGTAACCACATAACAATACTGGGCGTGGAGACTCACCCCAGCAGCAACCAGTACCACATACCACAGTGCCGGGCGTGGTGGCTCACGCCTGTAATCCCAGCCCTCGGGAGGCAGAGGCAGGAGGATTGCTGTGATGTGAGTTGGAGGCTGAGCTCAGGGTCAGCCTGAACCACAAAGTGAGACCCTGTCTCAAAAAACCTTAAAAAAAAAAAAAAATTAGCTTTTGAATTGGCCTCATAGTTCAAAGTCAAAATTACTTTAAAGTTTATGATTGCAAAATAATAGTTATCAAGTAATTTAACTTGAGCAAAATTACACTTTAGTTACTTTTATACTCAGAAAGTAAAGTAGGGGCTGGGAGTGCAGCTCACAGGTAGGACACTTGCCTGATATGTTCAAGACCTGGGTTTGATTCCCAACACCACGAAACAAACAAAACAAAACCTCCCAAACTAAGTGAAACAAAAGGAAAGGTTTTCACTATCCCTTTCTCAATAGCTCAGTTTTTGCATATTCATCTTAAATAGTTTATGGTTAGAATCATTAATGTCCAGACTATGTAGAATTCTGGCTTTTAAAACTCAGAATTAGAAACCTTTTTCCATGGGTTTTATAGAGCCTGTTGGTTGTTATTTTCCAGAGATGAGTGTATTATTTTAATCCCCTGGTTTTGCTGGTTGAGCTATTTAGTGGGAGCTGAGCTTGCGTATGTTTTGTCCTCCGGCCTTGGTGTTCTTAACAATCTGTCTGGGACTAGTGATCCCTTGAATTAGAATGGAAGAGATTTCTTTTGTGTGAATTAGAAACACTGTTCAGACATGCGTACTGTGACTCTACTGCTAATGGGAAAGAAAGTGGAGAAGGGAGACAAACTTTTATCTTAATTCCATCCTAAATCTCTGATTTTCTTCTTCTTTTTAATGTAGAAATACTTGTTAAATATCTTCCATCAACAGATAAGCAGATGAACAAAAAGATCTCCATTTTAAAGGATCACGGCTTTATGGAGTAAGTGTTACACTTGCCCTTTTGGAATTATTCCTCAGGTGGTTCTCCTGAAAAAACTGACATTAAGGTTTCTGTAGGTATTATACGCTTCCTGACTTGCATCAACTGACAAGGAGGTGTTTATTAACCACTTCCTGTGTATATTTCAGTTGTGTCTGATTTTATATCAAGGTGTGTAAGATGCTTTAAAGACATTTATTTGGAGGATGTAACATACAAGCTTTAAGTACTAAATTACTGAAGCAAGGAGAGCTCTTTGTTGATTGGTGGCATGAGGCAAGTTGATGTACTGTGTGGTCAGGTGGGATGATGCTGGGCCATTGTAGGTCAGCCTGGTCCTTAGGAAAACCATTGCCTAGCATCATGAGCAAGTGGTTGCTGCATTGTGGTCTAGCATTTGGGATATGTGAGTGGCTGGGCGGTGGCATGCCAAATGGGTAGGGAGAGTTTGAGGCGCTCCCTTTCAAATTTGTTTTCTGGATAGTAGCAAGCTTCAGATAATGTAACGATGGTGTGAAAGCAGTCTGGCTGTGGCGCCTTACATTGTGTAGTGGCCCAGGATAATCTCAGTTCTTCAGTCATCTCTGTGTGAAGTATGGGTTGTGCCCTCTTGCTATGGCCCCTCAACCAAGTTGTGCCTCTCACTACAATTGACTGGAAAGTAGTTTTTTGCTTTTTTTAAAAAGTATTTTCTATTCCTTAGGAATTATTAAACCTGCAATTATTTATGTTTTGACCTAGATTGCAAGTAACAATGTTTGGTGGCCCTATTTAAAAAGAAATGTTTGACTCTTCAGCTGTTTTTCTTGGTGTCTGAAATGACAGATTATTGTTATTTGTTTTTCTGCTTTAGAAATTTGACATTTGGATGGGATGGACCATCTTGGAGATTACTCACAGCTCTGAAGTTGTTATGTCTGGAAGCTGAAAAATTGTAAGTTCCACATATGTTGGTCTTAACCTGTAGCGACAGGTGTGGATGTAACTTTGGGGCACTTTTGGGTTGCATGCAGATACTCACCCTGAGAAGAAAAAGGTCTTGTCATCCTGTGCTAGATTTCCTTTTTTTGTATATAGTTTGCTCTGTCAGGATGGGTTTTCCTTCTGAGTTTAACCACTTCTGGAATTTGGGTTTTAGAGACACAGTCAAGATATATGGGTCTGAGGACTCTGCTGCCTTTCCTAGCAAGCAGAGCTCCTGACTGCACCGCGTGCCCCTGCTGTCCTGGAGCAGATCCAGGACCCCTGCTGAAGGAGAGGCCTGTCATTTTCCTGCAGGAGGCCAGTGCGCAGGAGCCCCTGGTGAAGACAGGCATCCTAGTCAGTCTCCTTCATGTTGTCCTGAGGCTGCCAGCCCCACCCCCAACTTATGGCTGCTCTTCAGCATATAGCACTGTGTTGTGTCCAGCACAAGGCTTCTTCAGCCTGAGTCTGGTCAGGAGAGCAGCCTCTCTGTGCTACCCAGTGTGGAGGGAACATTTCCTAAAGATGGTGAATTTGATGGTTCATGTTGATGTCCACTTGATTGGATTAAAAATGCCTAGGAAATTAGGACAGCACACTTTGGCCATGTATCTATATGGGTGCTTTTAGAGGCTGTTTGCATGTCAGACAGCAAATAAAGAAGGGGCTACCTGCTTTGAATGTGGGCAGCAGTATGCTATAAACTGGGAGTCCAGACTGAAGAAAAGTAGGAGGAAGTCCCTACCCCTGCTTTTGGCTGTTCTGAGGTGAACAGCTTTCCTCTGCAATGCCTTTCCACCACGATATTTCTGCATTGCTGCAGACTGAAAAGCAGTGGAGACAGTTGACCACTGACTAGAACCCGAATCCATGTGCCAAAATAAACCTTTTCTTCTTGTAAGCTGTTTATGTCAGGTGTTTTGTCACAGTTTTGGGAAGCTGACTAGCACAGGAAATTGGTACCAAAAAGTGGCATCACTGCTATGAATATACCATATCATGTAGCTATCATGTAGAAATTTTGGATCTGGTTGCAAAGATTTAAAAAGTTGGTTGCCAAAGCTTTATGTTATAAGTGGAGCTTCATTGTAGCAGAAGCTCAGAAACTGGAATGTTGGTAGAAACGGGCACAGAAAAGGTTAGGCTTTTGAGTGTTCAGATGGGAATGGGTACTCTCTTTTGGAATTGAACTAGAGGCCATTTGTGTTACATTCTGGCAAAGAACTTGTTTACATTTTGTGAGGCTGAATTTGATGGTGATAGATGAGTTTATCTGGTGGAGGAAATTTTGAGGCAGCAAAGCATTTGGGTAATGACATGACTATTGCTAGCTGCTTTTAGCCAGATTTACAGTGAACATGGAGAACAACAAGTAGTGTGGAAAGATTTGAAAAACTTATAGTTTGCCCAGGAAAGATAATATGTAAAGTTGGGACTAAAGAAGGTGTGGCTGCTGAAATGATTAGCACTTTATAAAAAAAACAAGTCAAAAAGAAAGATACTGTGAGACATCTCAGGAATTGACAAGAACCCACCTTTGAAGAGCCAAAGATATAAAAGAGTAAATCTTCCATTTGAAAAAGAGAGCCTCTAGGCCATCTGCTCAGGCAGAGCTCCCTAGGAAATTGGTTTCTCAGGATTCAGTTCACCAAGCTCAGGCAGTCAGAGGCGGCTATACCTGTGGTCTAAGGGGGCCTGGCCACTGCTTTTGATGGTAGCAGATGTTGGCATTGTACACGTGGTACTGATTTTGTAAGCATGCAGAATGCAAGAGTTTTGACGTGACAAATACTTGCACCTAAATTTCAAAGGAAAGCCTAGGACACCAGACAGTGTGTATAAAATGAGAAGCCCTGTAGGCAGCCCCTGGGAAAGTGATTCACAAGGCTGAGTGTGAATCTGAAGCTGCAGTAGAGACTCCAAGAAGTCAGAGATCCTAGGAACATGGAATGTCTGTGGAGAAAGGCTGAAGGCCCAAGTGGAGCCAGCCTACCAGGTGGTTGTGCTGCAGCTGAGAAGGCTGGAGGAGCAGGACTCCCCAAGTCCTTTGTAACTCATATCTGTGGATGTTGGACATGAATCGAGTGTTTCCCTGCTGGAGTGTGGTCTTTCTCTTGTTACTCCTTGCTACTGTCTTATTCTCGCCATATGGAAAGAAGTATTTATACTGTGCCTGTCCTGCCATTGTATGTGTATGTACCTTGCTTTCATTTTTATAGGTGCTCATGGCTAAGTGTCTTATATGTCAGAAGAGACTTCAGAACAGTTCAGGAGCTGGGCTAAGTGTCTTATATGTCAGAAGAGACTTCAGAACAGTTCAGGAGCTGTTTAGCTTTAGGAAAGGAATTAGTGCTTTATAAAATTGTATGCATGATGTAGTTACGTTGTGTTAGGTAGAATTATGGCCTTCTTATTGTCTTTAGCCATGAAGCTAGAGAAAGGGACAAGGGGTGTCTAGGTCAAGTTAACTCTGTATTACAGTTTGGACGAAACATTTTTAAAATACTGGTATTTTTACATGCACAGCTGCCTAGAGTCTAACCTAAAAGTTAAGGCAGCAAAGGAGAAAAATGGTCTGAAGACAGATGTTAAGCATTACCATCTTGTTCCATTGGGCATCCACCACAGGCTTTGAGAAGAGTTAGTGTTTTTTTTAAAAAAGTGATTTTCCATTTCTTGAAAAGTAACTTGATTTTCAAGTGAACTAGTAACAAGTAACTAACTAGAGGGTTTGTTCAGGTTTTTTTCTGGGTGGCATGAAGAGAGATTCATTGTGAGGGACTGTAATTCTGCTCCAGGAGCCTGACATCTAAACTGACTTGGAGGTCACAGAACATTGCATGAGCTGAGACTCTTTCCTTGACCTGGTAGTTGCTTGAGGATGCCTGCTGCTATATCTGTGAATGGTGCCTCCTTCCCTGTAGGACTTGGGAGAAATATTTCTCCCTGGTCTCAATAACAGCAATACTGATGACCCCTGGATAATACAGGTTTGAACAGGATAGGTCTACTTTATGTGGATTTTATTTTGTGGCAACTTTAAAAAAAGAACAGATAAACTACAAATCTAAAAAATACTGAAAAGATTAAGAAAAACAGATGTTGTGACTGCATAAAAGTGTATGTAGATGATAGTCTGTTTGAGAGACATGGTATTTTTACTACCATAAAATATATAAATTCTACTATAAAAAGTTAAAATTCATGAAAATTTAACACCACAGACACAGAAATGCACAACACCATTTGTAGTGAAGAGAAATGTAAACCAGGGAAAGATGCAGCATTAACTCAGTGCTACATAAGCTGAAGAGCGAGGCATGTGGCATTACTGTAAGAACGCAGCCGCCCACTGCTGTCCCTGTGGTGAGCGCAGGTGTTGAGTGTCAGCCCAGCCTGTGCCTGCAGTGCTAGTCACCTCTGTCGAGGCTGCTGTTTCTCTAGTAATAAGTTGCTCATTGTGGTTAAAAGTGATCTTTTGGGTTCTCGTGGACTCTTCGTCATGTATAATGTAGACACCACAGCAGAAGTGTAAATGGACTGCTGTGTGGTTGTTAAGGCTTCTAGTCAACAGCAGCCTCGGAGCAGTTGAGTTTTGGGGGAAGGTAAAAGTTACGCACAGGTTTTCAGCTATGTAGAGTCAGCTGCCTACAGCCCTGGGTTGTTCAAGGCTCGGGGTAGGTGTTTTCACTCTCAGCACCTGGTGTCTTCTTATCTTACAGACGTGGTGACTCATGTAACTGATAAGTTTGCTTCTCGCCATTGTGCACCTCAGGCAGGATTGTGATCCTCGCAGACGTGCCTGATTCACCACTGCCTCTTTCCTGGGTGAATCTTCTCATCTTTCTATGTCTCATTTTTCCTTTTCTTCTCCCCATCATTCATCTTATGTAATGTTTTATCTTGTGTGAACCCATGTAGGTGTCTTTAAATCCTTCCTGGACAAAGATATATGTGAATTTTTTTTCAGGCATTTCCCATAAAGTTAACTAAAGCTACTGGTGTTTCCCAGAGGTCACTTTTCTTTCCCTGAGTGACTTCTCACTGGCTGATTGTGTGGCAGGCAAAGGCCGTGGCTGGGTTCTGTCCTGTGTGGTCTGTGTGCCCCATCTGCCTCCTGTTACCTTTGTCTTCCGTGGTGAGGTCTCTCACTTCCCAGATTTCTGGCTCATGTGAGTCTGCCATAGAGATAACCGTGCTGTCTGTGTTTCATTCTGAAGATTATGAAGGTAATGGTTATGCGTGAAACACTGTGCCAAGAACACAGTACTTTTCTGCTTCGTTTAATGACAACTCCTGTGTTCCAGATGTGTCTGCTGACTTCTCTGATGTTGAGGACTTTACATGGAGTCCCTGTTGTGTCTTTGGAGCTGTTCTGAATTCCTAACTGGTGTGTGTACTTGTGCTGTCCTGGTTTAGCAGCCGTCTTCCCTTCCTTCTGACTGTAGAGAGCTCTGCCTTGTCTCATGCAGCCTCCTGCTCTAGCCCCCGCGTGCCTTCCCCAACACCTCTGCGCTCTTCTGCCTTCAGGACGTCGGCCCCATCTGCCCTACCTGAGCCCACTTCCTGCGGTGTGCTAAGGCCGAGTGAGCTGCATGGAGAGAAAAGCTTGGCTGTAGACTTCTCCTCCCACGCGCAGAACAATCTGTCTGTCACCTTTCACTCAAGAAGGAAACTCCAGGGACTCAGCTCCTGTCAGCCGAGGGCCCTCCTTCCTGCCCTGGCTCTTCCTTCCTGCTCGGCCTTTTCTTTATTCCCCCAGCTGGTGAATGTGACTTCACTTACTTGTGTGCCAAGCACAGGATTGTGACATGGAGGTTTTAGGAAACCTACCTACGGAAAACTTGTATTATGCCCCTGTAGGAGTAGGAAAGCCTGTGTATTGTGTTGAGTGTGAATGTTGTCTTTATTTTTCAAGAAGCCTATTGAAATTATTAAACATTCTCTTCTAGTACTTTCTGGTCAAAGGTACTTCTTGGTGAAGTAATTTCAGATACAAATGAGAAGACAAGTTTGAACATAGCACAGAAAATATGCCATTATCTCATAGAGGAGACTACTGGTGTGCTTCAAAAGGTATGTTTCTAGAATATTACATCTTTTTAATTGACAGGTCAAAATTGTATATATTTATGATGAACAACATGATATTTTGCTATATAAATATACCATTACTGTGGAATGGCTTTAATTAAGCTTTTTACATATTCCTTACTAGCATACTATTTTTTTGTAGTGGGACCCTTTAAAATCTACTTCCTGACCAATTTTCCAGTACACAGTGTACATACTGTTACTATCTACAGTCACCAGGAGGTACAATAATCTGTAGAACTTCTCCTGTCTCGCTGAGATTTTACATCCTTTACCAACATCTCCTGTCTCTCTGCCAGCCCCAGTGTCTGGAAACCACCAGTCTGCTCTCTGTTCCTGTTAGTTCAGCTTTTTTTTACCCTATGTGTATATGGGAAGACATACTTTCTGTACTTGGCTCATGTTATTTAATATAATGTCCTTCTCCTGGTTTATCTGTGGTCACAAATGACAGGATTTTCTTTCTTTTCTTTTTTTTTAAAGACACTGAACAGTATTCCTTGTTGTATATATAGCACATTCTCTTCCTTCAGCTAATTCATGGGCTCTAGGATGACTCCAGATCTTTGCATATACCTTTAAAGGATTAAATGTTATTGGCCGGTGGTATAGTGCATGCCTGTAATCCCAGCACTCAAGAGGCTGAGGCAGGAGGATCACCATGAGTTCAAGGCCAGCCTGTGCTAGGTAGTGAGTATAAGGTCAGCCTGCACTGTATAGTGAGACCCTGACTCAAAAACACACACAAAAAATTAAATGTTACTGCATGATTTCTACTACTAGATGATATTACTAGATTTTAAACATTCTTTCCTTTTTATATTTTAATTTTGCAAATGTTTTAATTAAATGAGAAGTAAACACAGTTATATAACTTGGATTTTAGAAAGTCACTTAAATGAGCCTTTGAAGATATTAAAGACAGACCAAATACTGTATGATTCCATTTATTTGAGGTCTCAAAACAAGCAACTTCCTAGAGAGAGTGGAATAGAGAGAAAGGCGTAGGGCACGGGGTAAAGGGATATTGTTACAGAGCTTGTGTGGGGGATAGAAAAAAAGATTTGAAGGTGAATTGTAAAAGTGATTATAGAACAATGAGAGTGTATTTTATGGAACTGTGTTTAAATGGTAAGTTTTAGATGTGTTTACTTTTTACTATAATAAATAATTGGAAATAACTTCCAGGTTTCTCACATGAAGGATGACAAAGCATCTTTGATGAACCAGCTCACTTTAGTGGAAACGCTGCGGATGGAAGAGCTGAAAATTCTCAAGGCCTCTGCAGAGAGCCTCAGTAGTTTGCAAACCACTCTGATCTGACTTCCCCAGAAGCCTTTGATCTTTTCCTGCGGTGGGTGTGACTGAAACCTCTTCGAAGTGTGGTTGGAATAAATTGATTTTATATAGACTCACTGACAGTGCTTGGACGGTCTCTTATTAAATTAGTATTTCTTCAGTCCTCCTCTAGCTTTTCTAGCAGGTAACTCACTTTAGGAGCAGCTTCCTGAGATACAGTGGTGAATGCTCCTGCAACATGGAAGCATCTCAGGGGGCAGAAGAGGTTCTAGAATAGGGGGGCCGTGGTGACGACACGTGCCCTCTGAATGACACTTGGAACTCTCTACAGAATAAACCACGTGGGAGGGACATTCAGACCATAGGAGGGGAGGGAGGCTGCGAGAGAGCAGGGGCCAGCTCAGACTCCGGCTGAGGTCTGTCGCTGCGTGTCCTGGTTCCTTTTCTGACTACAGGCCTAGCAGAGTGTGCGACGTGCTTTTCATGTGCTGATACCGTGGGGTTATAGGGCAGCTTGGCAGCTGGTGGTGCATGTGTCTGGTGGGGAGCTCGAGGCAGCCCTGGCCCGCTCTGGGTCTCTAGGACCTTCCCTGTGCAGTGGCTTGAGGAGGGTGTTGAGGTGGGAGGCGCTTGGAGGACCCACAAGTTAGGCCTCATTGATGCTTAATTTTGGAAGACAGACTGGCTCCGCCCTGCTATTCTTCCAGCTCTGTCTGGCCTCTCTCCTTTGCAGCCCTTTCCCTTTGGGAGCCAGGCTCTATCCTGCCCAGCAGTGCCTCAGTGGACACGCCCATTTGATTCTGAGGTGGCGTACAGGGCTACTGCCTTAAAGCCTTGGTGACTCTTTGGTGTGCTTTACTTTTGGTTTTATTTTTTGTCTCGGAGCCAGGGCGAGGAGGGGCCATCTCCTTCAGAGCTGTTGAGTCTTGTGTAGCTTTAGGAGGCCTTGAGGGCAGTAGTAGAGCCAGGACTCAGAGTTTGCAGGTAGTTGTCAAGGGGACACCCCAAGCAGAGCCCTCTCCTTGGGACAGGCCTTTCACAGAGCTCGAACTGCTTTCTCACTGTGGAGCTGGACAAAAACAAATGAATGGCTCCCGCCTTGGAAGGTAGACAGCCCCCACACAACAGTTGTGGGCGTGTCCAGACATCTTTCCCTGTTCACATCTAGAGCTCCTGTTGATTTTGTTTTGATACCTGGCATGTTTAAAGGTCCACTTCATGGAGGGCCAAACAGTAAATACTTCAAGCTTCCTGGATTCTGCATTCTTTGTCCCAGCTGGATTGCGAAGCACCCAAGAGACAGTGTGTTAGCAGACTGCTTGGCTGTGTTCCATCACAACTTTGTTTTTAATAGTTTGCTGACTTCTTTGTTGTACCATACTTTTTCCTGTCTCCTACCTCCACTTACACCTTTCAGATTGAAAGTCCTCTATGAATGTTGCAATATTTGCAGACATCCTATGGGAATTGCTTTAGTCCTCTGATGATTAGGAAAATAACGAAAAGTAGCTTCTCAGATTTTTTTTTTTTTTTTTTAGGTTTTTGGAGACAGGGTCTCGCTTTGTGGTTCAGGCTGGCCCTGAGCTCAGCCTCAAACTCACATCACAATCCTCCTGCCTCTGCCTCCCGAGTGCTGGGATCACAGGCGTGAGCCACCACGCCCGGCACTGTGGTATGTGGTACTGGTTGCTGCTGGGGTGAGTCTCCACACCCAGTATTGTTAAGTGGTTACCGGGGAATCGAACCCGGGTCCTTGCGCTTGCGAGACAGGCACCGGAACCACTGAGCTAACTCCCCGGCCCTTCTCAGATATTTTTACAAATTATTATTTGTGGGAAAGTGGGGAAGGGGACATAACTAGAACTTCTGCATTATGTTCTAGTCTCCTGTGAGTCGATGGCACACGGTGAAATAATAATTAGGCAGAAATGAGACGTAGAGAAGTTGAGCCGGGACCTGATCCGTGCTACTCCTGTTATTATCTACATTTCCAAAAGACCTGGAAAGGCAGAGGAACACCAACAATAGTCCTAGAGGAGTTATGTAGATGAGGATCCGCGGGGCAGGGCAGATGTCAGCAACAGTCCTTGAGAAGTTAGACTGATCCGGTGAAGTTCTGCCCTGAAGCATCAGAGCATGTGGGACCCTTGAGTCCCTGTTGCTACCAGAGGTGAAGACAAGAGTCAAGTCCAAAGTCCGACTGCAGGCAGGAAGGCCTGGTCAATTCTGACCTTGCAATTCCCAAACAGCATGGCTCCCAACAATTATTTTACCATCCACAGCCAGTCTGAAGAATAGTAATTTAGGACTTTTGGTATGCAATCAGTGCTTAATCTCTCTCCCACGGTCTCCTCCTCACTCCCCTGTACATTCCCAATACATTTTCTTCCTCTTTTTTTTTGCTAGTGCCTTCTGTGGGCCTTCACACTGAAGCCTTGGTGGTGTCTGGTTACTGAGCTGTGGGTGGTGAACCGCGCCCCCCAGGACCTGAGGGGACAGACACACCCAGCAGTGAGGCTGATTTGGGGCATTTTGTAATCCTCCAAGCTAAACATAGAAGGGGCCTGCCAGCAGGTAGAGACCCCCAGTGACCTTTGAGGAAACTTAAGCTTCAGTTCTGTAAAAATGGCTTTCTGAATTACCCCATGCACCTGCTCGCTCCCCTGAGGGGCCCACAGCGGGGCCACGGAGCTATCAAAGTGGGGAATTCATTTTAGCCCCTCACTTGGGAAACAGCAGCTACAGACTCATGTTGGGCGCTGGGTTTGTCCCCATGTGGATTTACTGGCTGACTGGAACGTGGGAGCTTTGCTGGAAATGTGGGGCCGCTTGGAAAGGAACTTTCCTTAGACCCAGAGAGACGTGGATCAACAAAGGGAATAAGAACATTAGGAAGGAGGAAGTGGGCCCGAGACCCCCAGCGTACAGAACTCCGGTGTCCCCTGTACCCCACAACACACCAGTGTCCCCAGCTGAGAGCCTTCTGCTGTCTGGCCCCACTCACTTTTCAGCCTTCATCGTTTGCTATCATCTTACTCTGTGTAGTTTTAACCTTGGGCTATTATTAGTTTAAATGACTCACAAAATAGAATTTAATAAAAAATGTCAAGTCACCAGTCTGTATTCACAGAGGATGGCTGGCTATAGTCAAAACAGATAATAAGACAGTAACAACGTCCAAGATGTGGAGAAATTAAAACTTCACCCGCGGAGGCTAGGATGTAAAGCGGCGGAGATCCGTCGTTCCCGGGACGTTGGCCTGATCGCGCAGCACAGAGGCCCGCGGCCGAGGGGCTGGACACCCGCCGGGGATGCGGGCTCTGAGAGGACGCCCCGGCTTGGGAGCGAGCCCCGGCTCTGAGACGGAGAGGCCTGGACACTGGAGGCGGCGGCCAGATGGCCAGACAGGGTCCTCGGCGGCCGGGAGAAGAGAATTGGTAAGTGAAGTGAATCTCTGCAGGAAAACAAAACTGGTGTCACGGTGAGGCTTCCGCCAGCAGCAGCCGGGTCGCGGGCGCCATCTTGGGCAGAGGCTGCACCCCCCGGGCCTCGCAGCGGCCCAGACAGGAGGGAAGGCCGGCCAGACAGGAGGGGAAGGCCGGCCAGACAGGGCGGACGTGGACTGCTGGCCGCTCGTCAGCAGACAGGGAATTTGAGTCAAGGAGTAGAAACCCGCCTCATCCAAAGCGAGAGGCCGCGGGGTGCGGTCGCCATTTTGGGCAGCACTACAAAACCTGGACTTCATAGCTCACAGCGCGGCATCCCTCTTGGGCCTTGCAGCGGCCCGGAGGGAAAGAAAAGAAAACCTGCGCAGACGAGGTGGACTGGGGCTGATGGCAGCTGGTCAGCACACTGAGGGAATTTAAGGATGTGAAATGGTGCTGCCGCTTTGGATAAGTTGGACAATTTCTGAAAAGAACGAACACCAAGTTACCTTT